>JAYMSZ010000514.1:0-19262 GCA_036897665.1 Pelargonium citronellum
CGTTTGAAAATTAAATGTATGCATAAAAGATAATTGGTGAAACTTAACATAATTTTTTTTTAATTTTGCAAATGAAAAATGGTTCAACTCAACAAGTTTTTTTTTCTTCAAAATTATTATTGAATTAGTGTTTTGTTGGGACCATTTTAACTATATATATTATATTAAGTATCTTATGGGATGTGCATTTATTTTCTTTATGTAATTATATCACTGCCATATCATATCATTCACTTAAGAGTCAAACTAATTTACACATCCAATTATCCAAATCAAAAAAATAAATGCCAAATTGAGACAATTTCCATATACATGATAAAAATATATTTGTAATTATTATTATTATAATAATTAAGCATAGTCAAATACGATAACTAGAAAGAAAAATTACCTATAATGGGTTTGGTGAAGTTAATGAGGTGTTGAGTAGAGGTGTTTGTGGAGATGCCAATGTGGGTATTAGAAGAAATGGATATGTGTTTGGTGAAGCCTCTGAGATGTTGTGTGGAAATGGGTTAGTTGGGGACCGTGGAGATGAACTTGTTAAGATGTCAAGTGGTGAAGGTGCGTGCAGAAATGGCAATGTGGTTATTGGAGGTGAAGTAAGGGATCTTGTTGGTGGGTATGGTGTTCAAAGACTTGGTGAAATCAGTGTTGGAACTGGGGAGCTGAGTTTTGGAGGTGAAGTAAGTGATCTTGTTGGTGGGTATGGTGTTCAAAGACTTGGTGAAGTCAGTGTTGGAACTGGGGAGCTGAATTTTGGAGGTGAAGGTACTCAGTTCATCTGTCAGGAAACTGAGAATGGAAGCAGAGGATATGTACAGACTGGTGGAGAAGGGATAGTGCCAATAAAAAGAAAGCGAGGTCGGCCAAGGAAAAATGCAGGTGTTGAACCTTGCAATATCCAGAAGGGGCTAATGAACTTTGGTCTGCAATCACAAACTTCAGATTCATCAGTGAGTTTTCAACTTCATCTTTTCCTCACAGTGACCATGAGCTGTATGAAGAAGCTTGTCAATTAGAGGCTAAACAAAATTCAATGGTTTTTCAATGAAATTCAACTTTCATTCTGAGTTCCTAATACATTACATCTAAATTTCTATTTTTTGCAGGAAATTACTTATAAGAAAAGGAAAAGAAGTGCAAGATGTCACCAATGTTGGAAGGCTTGTGGAAGTGATTGTCTTGATTGTTCCAATTGCAAAAGCAGACGCTATTGCAATAATTGCATTGCAAAGTGGTATGGACTTCTGTGAACATATAGAGCGCTTTTCTTTCCATAAACAGTTTTAGGGTAATCTTGAACATTAGTTCTCAGTGTGCCCATCCATAAACAATTTTAGGGTAGTCTAACTTTAGTTCTATTCACTTGGATGTTTTGTTGATTCCACATGATAATTTTTGTTGTTAGTAGAAGTCAATTGCTCTTGTTGTCCTTTTTTTATTATTTTAAAGTTTACTTTTCCCATATGGAATTGTTCATGTAAGGGTGCTAATAGTAGTTTTTGGGAAATAAATAGGTACCCAGAGAACAAAATAGGGAACATATGCCCATTTTGTTGTGGTAATTGCAACTGTCACTTCTGCCTGAAGAAGGATTCAGTTGTCACGGTGTGTGTACTTGCTGTTCTTGTTTTCCTTATTTCCAAATTATTGTGATTGCTGAAGCACATTTTCTCGTTATATGAAAGAAATCTAAATGTTTCAACAGGTGCATGAAGAAGCAAATGAGAAATCCTCATTAAACAAGTATCTTTATTTGCTACATAAGACTCTGCCTCTCTTAAAACACATTCAAGAGGAGCAGGGTAACGAGTTAGATGTGGAAGCCACGATAAGCGGTACATATGCTGGTTTAATTTTAAATTTCTGTTGTGAGAGTGATTTAGATTGCTCAGCCATGGAGCTTAGTTCTTTTATTTCACAGGTACCCAAGTGGCAGAGGATAATGTCACAAGGTCTGTGCTTGACAACGATGATCGAGTGTACTGGTACGGTATCTCTATATGGTTGAAGCTAAAGCATTATTTTTCTGTTGAATCAGCGATTTATTATTTTAAATGTCCTAATTTTGTATATATTGAAGAGCAAGGTATTATTAGTAAAATAGCATTTGGTCTTATTGAATGTTAACAATACGGGTCTCTCACTGGTGTAAAGGATTCACGATATGATACTTAAAGAAATTAGTAATCTTTGCATGGCTATAAACTGTAGATTGTTGCTTGGCCTGACATGGTTCTGTTTGGCTTAGATTTATAACCTGACATGTCTGAACTGTTTCTTACATTTTGAGGAATGGGTATCTGGCTGTTCTTTCTATGCTTTACACCTTAATTTCCCTTGTTTCTTCTTCCTTCTGTATGCACGAAGGGCGCCCCTATATTTTTCCTGACCTGTAAGTAAGGATCAAAATCAAAGTTTTTTATAGATTGAAAATGGAGCTAAGCCTAAGTGCAAAACTATTATTAAAAAATAAAAACTTATTTTGGGCTTGGCTCCGTTTAACTATGAAATTATCCAAGGAGCATCTTATTAAGGCTATGCATACTGCTAAGAAACCTAAACATTTGCTGGTGGTCAGTCCTAATTTTGGTTTGGAAAATTGAAGGTTAGGAGTAACTGTGTAGGCCTTCATTGTCAACTATTTATTACAGTCAGTGCTTCTGTCAGTCTATTTGCTTGCAAAAGTAGATCTTTACTAGGCTTTCATGAAATGACTGACAATCTCTTGTTTTCCTTTTTAAAGATCCAATCGTTAGGGAAAAATATATGTTTTGTTTTCTTCACAAGTAGTACTTCGAACTTCTAATTCTTCAGATATCCATTTTGAACAGCAACAAATGCCGTACATCCATTGTCAATTTCCACAGAAGCTGCTCCAATCCTGATTGCTCTTATGATCTGTGTTTATCATGTTGTCGTGATCTGAGACTAAGATCTCAGCCAGGCAATGAAGCAGAGTCTTCTCAGCAACAGGTCGTTGTGAGAGCTTGTGCTCAAGGTAGAAACTTGAGGAACCGGACTTCTTCAAATGGAGCACACAATCAGGAAGAGGTGGTTCTTCCTATGAAAAAACGTTTAGCTGATACGCCCGGTGAAGAAACCAATGGCGAAATTTGTTGCCCTCCAACAGATCAGGGAGGTTGTGGTGTTGGAGTACTTGATCTGAGATGCATCTTTGAAGCTACTTGGATAAACAAGCTGATTACAAGTGCAGAGAACCTTCTTGTTAATTATCAGTCACCAAATTTTGATTGCACTCAAGGATGTTCTTTGTGCCACTATATCAATTCTACAGCAAATAGTGTAAAGGATTCTGAAGGAAGGCAAGCAGCTAATAGGGAAAACAGTCAAGACAATTTCTTGTACTGCCCAAATGCTGTTCACTTGACAGACAGTGAATTTGAGCATTTCCAGATGCACTGGACGAGAGGTGAACCGGTTATAGTGAGAAATGTGCTTAAAAAATCCTCAGGTCTTAGTTGGGAACCAAATGTCATGTTGAGGGCTTTTAGAGGTGCAAAAGCGATACTACAAGAGGGTGCACGCAAGTTCAAAACAATTGATTGCTTGGATTGGTGTGAGGTACGTAAAGCCCTTCTGCAGATATAACTTTTTATTCTCACAATTTTCTCTATGCTGATCTTATTCATTTGTGTTTTTTTCTTATCTTTAATTTTTAAATCTACTGTTTGGCTCAGTTATTGTGTGACATGTGAGATCATTAGTAGGCACTTGTGAGCGCACATGTATCTGCCAATATTTCCAATTACTCTTCTAATAGGGGTGTGCATGATTGGGTCCAACCTGGAAATCTGGACCCAATCCTATTGGGACCGAATAGCTTCATTCCGTTCTTCGGTTTGGTCCATCCTCAAATCCTTCAATCCGGTCCTGGTCCAAAATTGGTCCGGGCTGATTTTTGTCATTATTAATTTTTTTTTTAAAATGATCACTTTTAGTACAATCTACTTCATTATTATTCACTCCAATTATAACATTTTCTAATTTTTTCTATTTTTAAAAGTATCTGGTCCATTCAATCTGGTGCTCCCTTCATTTTCAATCTGGTCTTCGGTCCATGAAATTTAGGATTTTTCGGCCCACTCCGGTTCTAGACTGATGCACAGCCCCTACTGCAAGCTGTTAATCTATTTCTCCATATAAGAATGATTAGTTGCGGATTAAGTTATTGACCAAGTGCATATTTTTCATGGGTGTTGTAGGTTGAGATTAATATTGATGAATTCTTCAAGGGCTACTTAGAGGGCCGTAGGCATACTAATGGGTGGCCAGAGATGTTGAAGCTGAAGGACTGGCCTACATCAAATTCACTAGAAGAGTGTTTGCCAAGGCACAGTGCTGAATTTGTTGCCATGCTTCCTTACAGTGACTACACGCATCCCCAATTTGGTATTCTCAATCTCGCTACCAAGGTTCCTCAAGATGTGAAGCCGGATTTGGGACCAAAAACCTATATTGCCTATGGATGCAATGAGGAGCTCGGAAGAGGCGATTCTGTCACAAAACTACACTGTGACCTTTCTGATGCGGTATGCAGTCATTCTCTGAATCCCTTTGATTTTTATGTTAAGTTTCGTTTCTATTTCTTCTTAGAGGTGATTTTAGTAAACGTGACCTTATCACATATAGGTAGAGCTTGCGATGTGAGACACTACACGTGACAGAACACGAACATCACACATGATGTAACTGTGTTTGGGCTCAACATATTTTTAAAACGCGTTGTGTTCGTTTTGGCCCTGTGAAACACGCACAACCAGCTTATTATTACATGTGATTTGTTGCTCTTTAACATTAATTCAATTCTTCTTTTTCTGATACGATTTTCATGGGACTCCCTTCTTTAAGCCATCCCTATACTCCTGCATATTCCTTAATCCGTTTTGCTGTTTTTACGTAGGTTAATGTATTAACACATACTGCCGAAGTGAAGATTCTACCTCAGGAACAGGAAGCCATAAATAGCTTAAAGAAACAATATGAAGCTGAAGAACAGCATACTCTCTGTGGTAGGGCTGACGAGACTTTGGAAATGTCCTTTCAAGTTAATGGAAGTTCAGAGGCTGTATATGGAGGTGCTGTTTGGGATATTTTTCGTCGGGAAGATGTACCCAAGTTAATTGAATACTTGGAAAAGCATCAGACAGAATTTCGCCACATTGACAATCAGCCTTTGCGTTCTGTACGTATAGTTTCATAATAACATTGACAATGTTAATCTCTGTTATTTCTCTTAGTTGACGTGCTACAATAGTTTCAGGTTATTCACCCTATCCATGACCAAATGATATATATCAATGAGAGGCATAAAAAGCAACTGAAGGAGGAGTTTAGTAAGAATTATACAACTTGAAGCATAAAATTTTATCAGGAAGAACATACACAAGCATTTAACCTTTGATTATTTGCAGATGTTGAACCTTGGACGTTCGAGCAACATCTCGGTGAGGCTGTTTTCATACCTGCAGGATGCCCACATCAAGTCAGAAATAGAATGGTCAATATTCTCGTACTAAACGTGCTCAATACTAGTGCAACTTCTAGTAACGCTGGGAGTTTTTTTTTAACCTTTTATTTTATTAAAATCTTTTTTCTTGTTCGTTCAAAAAAAAAATCATTTTTCATGTGAAAGTACCGTTTTTTATTTATCTGTATCTCATTTTCTCGTACAGTCTTGCATTAAAGTGGCCCTGGATTTCGTGTCCCCTGAAAATCTTCAAGAATGTATTCTGTTAACGGAAGAGTTTCGTTTGCTCCCAAAACTCCATCCATCTAATGAAGATAAATTGGAGGTACACGCCGTTTGATTATTAACCTTGTGATCATATGATTTATTATGTAGTTTTAACATTACACATAAGATTACAAACCTTTAAATGAAACAATCTCTCTTGCTAGCTCCTGGTTTACTTGTGCTTTATGATCAGGGGTTATTTCTCGTCTCCTTATTGCAAAAGATATTGGATATTATGTGTAAAATCGCATGTTCGTAACAATGTTCCTTACACCGAAAACAATGCTCACTTTTGACAGGTGAGGAAGATGGCAGTATATGCTGCGGAGGTTGCTATACATGAAGCAGAAAACCTGATGTCAAAATTCGAGTATGTCAAATTTTCCTCTGACTTCACTGCCTTCTGTTTCAAGTAGGAAGCGTTGAGTTATTTCCTCGTCTGGTAGATGTTGTTTTAGCTGGTTATTTTTTGCAGAAAACTATTAGGATAATATATTTTTACGGAAAAGGCTATGATCTGTCATTTTATGGCAACTTAGATCCAGCAATGTTTTGTAGAATGCCCAACCGAAGATACAATGGTTATATACTTATATGGTAATGTGATAGTTAGAGGTAACAGTTCGGGTTTTGGGTCAGATTCGAGTTGAAAATGCCTAACTCGACCCGGAAGAGACTGAAGTTCCCTTGAGTTTCAAGTTTCAGGCCCCGGGTAGGGTTTTAGACCCAAAAAGTGTCTGGGTTCATTTTATGCTACCTGTACCCGCACAAATGCGGATCTGGCTCACCGTGCCGACGGGATTGGGTTCGAATTACCAGATTCGTGGTGCTATTCTAATCAAATGGCCACAAATCCTATAGTAATTTTGATGGTAGAGCTCCAAAATGAATTATTAAGCATCAGCTTGTTTGTGAGAGGTTGTTGATACTTTATCTGTCTCTGTCGTTATGGTAATGAAAGATAAAAAAAATGGCGGCCAAGTGCACGAGACTCCCATCATTGTGGTCTAGGGAGGATCGTGTATGTGCGCAAAGAAACTATTTCCCTGACTTAAACCCGTGGGGTGGCCCGTGATTGTGCACATGTCGAGCTCACTGATAAAAGAAAAATGTGACACACACGTGAAGGGTGTTGAAGGGGGTGGGGACTGGGGAGTGCCAATTTAAAAGGCGGCCCCCAGATTGTGCACGTGTCAAGGGCTCAACTTCCGGATGAGGTTAGGTCCTAAGTTACCTGGATCACAAAATGTTCCTGTAAAATGAGAAAGCTAGGATTTTAGAGTTTGGAACGCTTAGTTCGTAACGAAAACGTTAATTCTGGACTGCTACATTGTGTTCTTACACTGTTTGTGAATCCTCGCAGGTCATCAAATGGAGACAACAAAGCAACCGAAAATGACGGTCCAGTCTCATGAAACTTACAAATATCATAGAAGCTTACTGCATCTAATCTGATACTGATCTTCACCGGCAACTTCTGGTTCATTTATACTCCGGCTGATTTCTCCGGTGCCTTCGCATTTTCATGTACCTTGCAAGGCCATGCATAACATTCTTCTTTTTCTGGTATAGAATATTGATTGACTTGTGGATCTGATAAAAGTTTATACAAACAAATTTTGGCCTAATTGGCACACAAATATACATCAATCAATATACATGACATTGGTAGGGCGTAAAGTTGAAAATTCGAGTTTCAGGTTGAAATTGCCCAACTCAATCCCGACCTGCAAGATGTGTTGGTTGCAAGTTTTTAGTGCAAAATGTGCAGGTTTGACGTGGATTTGTCGGTCCCAACTCAAAATGATATAGTTTTTTTTTTTCCTAATATAACCGTTTTATTAAGTCTTTTATAGAAATAACTGCATAGTTTGCTAGTACTCTTTCTCATCAACCCTATGCTTATACAAAAATCTTCGCAAGCTGAAAACGGTAGACATGGTTATATGAGTCAAAGAGAAAAGAGAGTCGAGTTTGTTCTCGCAATAAACACTATCTACGACTCAAGGAAAAGTGACCATTACAAAAGTAATTAGGTTTTTTTGGCGGGCGACTATGCATAGAAAAACTATCAATTTTGTATCAAAACCACTCATGTTGGACATTGATAAGATATCGAAGGTCCTGAATAATTTTGCCATTCCACCCATATTGTCGTGAAGATCAAGACCTATTCTATGACACCATGTACATTTGTTTTACCAAAACAGATACAATATTAAATATGATTTAGTGAATAGTTAGTTCTCGAACTATTGCCATGCATTAGAAATGCAAATTGATTGCATAAAAATGTAAACGGAAAACTCCAAAAATTCTCTTACAACGCTCTTAAGTCATTCTTTAAAATAATATCATGCATTAGGAATGAAGATAAGTAGTTAGAAAATTCAAAAATGTGAGACAAATTATTTTTATAAATAAGTAAATAATTTATTTGAAAAACATGTAGTTTATTGAAACGGGACCGTTTTGAGATCCCCACAACTGTTTAGATATTCTCATTTCCTCTAGATAGCTCAGTTGGTCTCTGATATCATTTTCTGTTGTACACTCCACAAACTACTCACAATCTCAATCAATTATCTCTGTTTTTTCCCCTATATTCTGTAAATTTCATTACCATCTACTCAAAATTCTCCAACCATTCATGTCAAAAATCTCTAAAATCTAAGACAAACCCATCAAAATTCACCCATTTTGCCCCAAACCCCTCTCTCAATTTCCCTCTTTGTCTGCTCTATGCCCCCTAAATTTTCTCTCTTACCCTAATTTTCCCTCACTTTCCCGGAAAATTTTCCCCATGATTGGAATTTTTTCTGATAGATACGATTCGTACCCATTGAAATTCGCAATCGGTTCCTTCGAGGGTGGGATTCAAAATTTCCTTTTGAATCTTCTGTGAAAACCCCCCTAATTTGCTGACCGCCGATCAGTTCAGCTCATTTTCCGGGAAAAAAACGCATTTTCTCAGCCATGGCAGCTGCGCTCAGATCCAAACCATCAAAACAAGCAGCTTCTGCAACTGTATCTCACTTCCGTTACTTCATTGTTGGTCGCGTGACCAGCTCTCACTGCGCGCACCGCAGCAATTGGGACAATTCGAACACACGTCGTCACTTCACTTCGTTCAAGCCCGTGTCGCTTCGTGGGCATTTTTTTGAAAAGGGTTCGAATTTGTTCAGTAACCAGAAAAATCACCAGAACTATCTTCAGAGCGATTGTAGGCAAGGTGCTCAGATTGTTGGGAATCGGAGAATCATTCATAGCTCTGCTGGGAGTGTTGTTTTGAGCAATTACGGTGACCCGCCGGAGGTGTGGCAGCCTCCGGGGGATGGGATTGCTGTTCGGGGAAATGGCCCGAATGGGAAGATTATTAATGCCAGTGCTCCAATCCCTAGTGCTGGAGGCGGGTTCGGTGCAAGCTCGAAGGATGGTTCTTGGGGAGGGTCGAATTTGGGGAGTAATTTTCCAACACCAAAGGAGATTTGCAAGGGGCTTGACAAATATGTTATTGGACAGGACAGGGCAAAGAAGGTGATGTTATGAATATCAGTTTATTTGTCAGTGTTGTTTTAGCATTTCCATGCTGTTTGTATACTGGTGAAATAGTTCTTGTATGAAATACTGTTGATGTTGAACTTTGTTAGTTTTAGTTTGTTTTATGTCTAGGTTTAAAATTTCAAATGATCCTCTAACTATACATACTTGTCGCACAACTATTTTTTAAATCACCATCGATCATAACTATCCCAATGTCTTTATCTTTTGCTAAAATATGGACAATTTAACTTTTATCTATTCTCATATTTTGCTCATGCACTCAATTAATAGAGGTTTAGGCATGTGCAAATTTTGAAAAGAAACAGAAGTTAACTTCATTTTTTGCGCATTGGAGGATCAGTTATAACATTAACCAGCATTTCCATATGTAATTTGGCATGGAGGCGTTTTGATTTCTAATGCAAGTTATATGATATGTAGTTCATGCAACATAATTCAGTTCATTGTCTGCTTTGGATAGGATCTGATGTTTTCTTTTGTAATCTCTAGTCTGCTTTTCATTAGTTATTGTAATTCAATGTTTCTAGTTGCTTCGTACTGTTAAGGTGAGAAATTTGTTTGTTTGTTTGTTTTTTTTTTTTTGGGAAAGTGTTTGGCCTTTCTTTAAGGCAAAGTGTCTGTTTCAGTTTATGTGGGTGTGAATAATAGATAATGTGATATATGTTGACCCTTTTGAAGAAGGTTTGTTTAAAAAATCCCTTATTTTATGTCGTCCATTATTTAAATCTTTATGTGTAATACCATTATTTATGGTTTCCCTTAATGTATGTCCTGAATACAGGTCCTGTCTGTAGCAGTTTACAATCATTATAAGAGGATCTATCACGAGTCCTCACAAAAGTGGTTCGTTCTTCATCTTTTACTTTTAAATCAATATGATATAAGATCATTCTTTAGTTTTCTGCTAACTCTGATAATATTGTTCTTTTATCTTATTTCTCTCTCTCTCTCTCTCTCTCTCTCTCTCTCTCTCTCTCTCTCTCTCTCTCTCTTAATAGTAGAAACCTTGCTATGTAGTTTATCTGACTGTTTAACCTTTTCCTGTTATATTTTTGTTGGCATACATGAACTTTTGTCAATTTATTTTGTTACGAGGTTTTATGATGAGAGGTCTATTATTAACAGCTCACTGTATTCCGGGATGCTAGGTCTTCAGGTGGTGTAGATAACAATAAAGCAGATGCAATGGATGATGAGACAGTTGAACTTGAGAAAAGTAACATTCTTCTCATGGGACCAACTGGCTCAGGTAATATTATTCTTCAAATGATGTCAAGTGTTCTGTAATTTTGTACTGTTATTAGTTTTCTTTTCTAAGAAATGAGCAGGATGATACAATTTGTGTGCCTTTATTAGTTACTGGTCTCATTCGTTCTCTTCTGGCAGGGAAGACATTACTTGCCAAAACTTTGGCACGGTTTGTGAATGTTCCATTTGTTATTGCTGACGCAACTACACTTACTCAGGCAAGTAATGTGGTTTTCCAATTTCCGCGTCTTCTTCATCTCCCATCCTCTGGCCTCTCGTCGATTTTTGTGGCTTTGGGGTGTTTTTGTTTGAAAATTGTGATATATTGATTTAGTTAGAGTTTTGGTCCTGTCTTTTTCAAAGAATAGCCTATGTCTCAAATTTTCAATTATATTACATCATGTTATGTACAATTTGATGCTCATTTATCATTTTTTTAGGATTACTTTTGCGTAACGTTGCATGTGTGTGTTTCATCCTTAGTTCTGACCTTTTACCTGGTTTGATGAAAAATTTCTCCAAATGACAATTCAGTTTGATAAGCATTGACGTCAAATGAAAAAATATTTGTTTGAAGATTGGTTTTACTTCAGCTATAAGAACAACTCAGAATTCCCCTGCTTCTCCCACCTCTGTTGAAGTTTTGTGATTTCAGTTCGGTAAATAACTTGAAAACAAAAGTAAAGAGAAAGATTAAAGGTTCACTTCCTGTTTACTAATTATGTGTCTCATATGCGATATCGTTATATGACTTCCTTTACACCACTTTTTCTCTCTCTCTCTCTCTCTCTCTCACGCGTGCGCACACACACACTAACAATTGTCGCAATTGGCAATTCTTTCTTGGCTGAATTTCGACTGTGATGCTATTTGGAAATTTTTTTGAACATATATTCCTATGTGCAGGCAGGATATGTTGGAGAAGATGTGGAGTCCATATTATACAAGCTTCTTACGGTAAATTCTGCTTCTTTTTCTGTTGTGTGTGTGTGTGCAAGTATACCTTTCTTCTACTGGTTAGTACAGTATGGTATTCTTGGGGGAAACAATAATGAACTGTAATAAAAACTTTATGTATCTATGAGAAAAATATCTTCTTCTATCATTTGCATCATGAGGCAGTTTTATTGAACTTCAACTGATGAACTGAGGAAAAAAAAGAGAGATAAAATAGCACTACCGAACCATTATAGAGCTCTGTTATCGTACATACATGGGCTCCATTGTATCATGAAAATTGACTCTTATATGATATTATACTTATTTTTTAATACATCTATCTCAGGTTGCTGACTATAATGTGGCAGCTGCCCAGCAAGGCATTGTTTATATTGATGAAGTTGACAAAATCACAAAAAAGGTTGCCCTAATTTTTTTCCTGTCAATACTTTTTAAAGATTTACCTGTTCTTCTTTCCCATTTTCTTACTTTGTATATGTACAGGCGGAGAGCCTCAATATCAGTAGAGATGTGTCCGGGGAGGGTGTTCAGCAAGCATTGCTGAAAATGCTTGAAGGAACTGTAAGTGCGCATTTTAAACAAACCAAACTAAGGTGGCACTTGAATTAAAAAATTGTTCAAGAATCAGAATGAGAATGAGTTTTTCATTGTTCATGTTTGGATTATGATTTTTTGCTCATGAAAAATGGCATTGATTCTTGATTCTCATTCCCATTCCAATTTTTTTTTATAATCCAAACGTTATCTAAGTCTTAGATTGCATAATAGTTATTCAGTTATTCCAGTTTCCGGATATAACATGAGCCAGACAAATTGGAAAATCCATGTTGTATTTGGTTTACTGTATCATATTTTGATTCATGAAGCTTTTTCTGATTTAGGTTGTCAATGTTCCCGAGAAGGGAGCTCGAAAGCACCCAAGAGGTGACAATATTCAGGTATATTCTGATAGATTACTACTTAGTAGTTTGTCGTATACTTATCTTACTGTTTAAATGGTTGCATACTAGATTGTACAATTTGTTTTTATTTATTTATTTATCATGTACTAGCACATGAATACAATTTTAATTTGTTCTTGGGAGAGATTTATTTTTGTACTTGCAGTCTCGCACAATCCCAAAATTAGCATCCAATTTCCCCTTTTTGTAAAATCAAGGCTAGGTTGTTAAATTTGTACATTCCTTTACATACTTGAATGTACATTTAATGTAGCAGACTCAAGTCTAACTAACTTATCTTATGAGTATTATTGGTAATTCACGCATAACTAAGTTCCGGAAAATGAAAGTGTACACTCATTTTGGGAGACCAGTAGTATTTTTTATAACGTGGTTTGTCTTGACCAACGCTAAGTCTTCTAGTAGAGCTGGCAATTTAGACCGGAACCTCTGATCATCTGAAATCCGACCCACATTTTGCGGGCTTGGGTCGCATGAAATAGGCCTCGAATAGTTTATGGGTTGGGTTTATCATGGAAAACGTGTGGCTCGGGTTTGAGTTAGAGTTAGGCCTTGTGATTTAGTTGAATACTTCATTTACGATTCATGATCTCTTTTCTTGACAGATTGACACTAAGGATATTCTGTTCATCTGTGGAGGTGCCTTTATTGACTTGGAGAAAACGATCTCAGAAAGGTTGGACTGTACAATATTTTCTTTATGATAAGTCTTACGTTGACACTTTTTTGATTTCTAAAGAGTATGGTGTCTATTCCAGGCGTCAAGATTCTTCTATTGGGTTCGGTGCCCCAGTACGTGCAAACATGAGAGCTGGTGGTGTCACAGAAGCTGCTGTAACATCGTCCTTACTAGAAACTGTAAGTATTTGCCAATATTGAGATCGAAAGTTCCACACTTTATATATGAGAATACTAGCTTCCCCCACTCAAACTAAGTGTGCGTTATATATTGGAAAATCGTCATGGTTGGCAGGTCGAAAGTAGTGATCTTGTTGCATATGGGCTTATACCGGAATTTGTTGGACGATTTCCCGTCCTGGTTAGTTTGTTGGCTCTAACTGAAAATCAACTCGTTCAGGTAAGATATTCTTATCATTTTCTTTTAGAAAAACTAACAAAATGGTCCTTGAACTATCATTATCTGACTTATTTGGTCCCTAAACTAATTTTATGCCAAAATAGTTGTCCAACTATTGAAAGCACACCAAAACAAATAGCCCATTACGTTAACATCCGTTAGATATTAGTATCGATCTTTTTAATATCACATCAGCAAAACTAACGGAAGTCATCGTCGGGAATAATTTTGGTCGGTTTTCAATAGTTACCGTTTCGGCATAAAATCAATTCAGGTACCACATTGGTCAGGTCATGATAGTTGAGGGACAATTTTGATAGTATATCCTTTTTCTTTTGGGCTTTCTTAACAATTTTGAGTGTCAAACTGTCCCTTCATTTGTACTGAAAATATCGTTTTTATGGCATGGTGAACTGGTTTTACCTCAAATTAGTATTACAGTGCATCATAACCAAATCAAGAGAATAGAGAAACCATTGTAATTATTTAATCTCTCTCATGAATAAAAGGTGTCAATATGTGGAATGCTATTTGATTGGTCTGATTAATATACGTATTTGTAGGTTCTAACAGAGCCGAAAAATGCCCTAGCAAAGCAGTACAAAAAGATGTTTCAACTGAATGGGGTAAGTTTTGTAGTGGCTTCTTCATCGATACATGATCTCTATAAAAACTCTAGCCATTCTATCATAATGTTGTTAAACGTTCATGTATTGGCGATTCTAATTATACCTCTTTTGCTAGTTCTCGCAAAAGACGGAGAGTTTCTCGTGCTTCTGTTTGGTCTGTAGATGATTTATCACATTCTTTTCTTTTTATTTCAGGTCAAGCTGCACTTCACGGAAAGCGCCCTGAGATTAATAGCTAAAAATGCAGTAAATAAAAACACTGGGGCTCGAGGCTTACGATCCATATTAGAGACTATATTGATGGACTCCATGTACGAGGTATGACTAAATAGAAACTCATACTACTAATTAATAGATACTACCTCCATTTCTGAACTAGTGTCGTGTGAAAAGACTTAACTAGCCTTATTTTACACATTTGTATATTTTCCTTAAAACTCTCACTACTTGTTGGAAAACTAAATTAGTAAGTTCATTAGCTATTAGCTAACGTGTAAAAGGAAAAAATTCTAACATTATTCGGCCCAGGCCCTGTTCGGCTAAAAGTGGTCGGATAAACATGCATGCATTTATTGGCCTGGCCTGTTAAGGCCCGAGCGGGCTTGGCATAATTCTACCTCGCGACCTATTTTGCTTGTAAAATGAGTCATGGTTGGTGGGCCATCACTGGCTCGATATTATCGGGACTGCCTACAAAAAAGGGCCAATAAGCATGCTTGTTTTTTGGGCCTGAGTTCGGCCCATTGGCTAATTTGCTAGCTCTCCTTGTACTATTGTGTGAAAAATAATACGTAATAAATTCACGTCAGCACACTTTAACACATGTTGCTTCAGTATGTAACAGCTGGTCTTCTTTGGAACACGTTAGTGAAAATTTTGGGCTAAGTTGTTACGAGTGATTAAGTTTGGACTAAACTGAAACAAACAAAATAGTACATGGACTGCAAGCAAACGTGATAGTACAAGGACTATTTTAAAACTTCTTCATTATAATTTCATTTACTCGGGATTTGGCCTTTTGCTCTTTTTTGCAGATTCCGGATGATAGAACCGGCGATAGCATAATAGATGCTGTTGTAGTCGACGAAGAGGCTGTTGGATCTCAGGGAAGTGGATATGGCGCCAAAATCTTATACGGGAAAGGCGCACTTGAACGTTATCTTTCACAAAACAAACCTAAAGATTTAGAGGTTCGCATTATTAACCAGTTTCTTCCTTTACACCGCTATGCACGAATTATGAACCTAATGCTCTCGGTTTTGTGTTTTTCAGAGAGCTGCAGATAGTACTGAGATTGAAGCTGAGGTCGAAACGGAGCTTCCCAAAATTGTTGCAAGCTTGTAAGATTCAAGTAAAGTTTATATTTAGCCAAATCCTTGTACATAATAAGTTCACAGTAGCTAAGTTATGTTATAGTACATTTGTCTTAAAGATTAATTGTGCAGCAAGTAAAATAGGAACTATATACCCTACCGACCCGACCCGACCCTACTACTTTTTTTGGGAATGTATGTTGAATGAATCTCACACAAAAATGTGGTTGGTTAGTCCATAATGTGTCATCTTTTTTCTTGTTTTCGGGTTGTGGGTTTTCAATAGAAAATGCGTGGGTTGAGTGGGCTATCCCGTACATTCTGCTTCGATATGAATATGTGGGCACTCAAAATTTGACGTCCCTGGTTTGCGGATTTGGTTTTTCATAACTGAACCCAATCAATTTTTAAGTCGGGTTTTCTTTAGGAAAATGTGATTATGTCTGGGGTCGGGTCTTCTTAACTGAAACATAAAATGGCATTTCTACTCACAAGTTAGGTTCAAATTGCTAGCCCTAATTGTGACCCGCCAAACTTGATTGTGAAAAGATCCAAGTCTAACCCAACCAGATTGAGGTGTCGGTTCGCACGGGTTGTGGATTTTTCATTGGAAACGCTCGGCATGTTCAACCCGATCTACACATTCATGCAAACTCCACTTGAAAATCAAATGGCAAATGAATCATTTGAAACTCGTGTGTTTGTAATTGTGTTACAGTATTTACTGTAACAAGAGAATTTAGCAAATTAAGTTATCGTGTTATGTTTGTGTTGGGTCTTAAATATACGCACGTGCAATTAATTAGTCGTGTTGTGGCTCCCGCCCAACACGAGCTTTTGACAATGTGGAGCAACCGTCGTGTCAAACTGCTGTTTCTATTGTGCAAAATATTTTATGTCGTGTTCGTGTTTTGTGTTTATAAATGCATCGGATTCGTGTTGCATTATGCAATACACAACTGTGTTTTAGCGCAACACGATGCGCAAATCGTTAGCTCTAACTTTTCATTTGACATTTTACACTTGTATCATTCTCAAAGATTGTATCTATCATTGTAACCAACAAAAAAAGAGGAAAAAAATGTTGATGGAAAGAGATGGAATGAGGCATGTGGTAGCATTCATGTCTTTCTCTTTATAGACTTTTTTGTGTTTACAGCTGCACCATATGCTATCACCTTCATTACTTGGCTTCTACTCTTTTTAGCTTCTTTTCTCCTTAAAAAAAATGTGTTAAAAGATTAAATTGAATCGAAATTAAAGACGAATCAACTTGTTTATCACGTTAATTATTTACTCGGTTCAATAATTTAAGAGACTGATCGATAGCTTACAAAAGTCGAGTTATCAAAGAATCAGATCAATTCATGAAAAATGTTTCATTCTAGCTGTCAAATAAATTGTTGCCCCCTAGGGGGTGGCGCAATGGTCAAGACACACATCTCAGCGTAGGAGGTCGTGGGTTCAAATCTCATTGCGTCGGGTGGATTGGGGTTTGGGTTAAAAGGGGAGAGCTACCCCTTGTTGTGTAGCTCATTTAATTTTAAAACAAAAAAAATAAAAATAATAAATTGTTTGATCGAGAAAAAAAAACACAATTGAATTTACTAAAAATCAAATAACTTCATTCAAAAATTTAAATAGAAAAGAATTTTTTGTTTAATTTTCCCTCTCTTTTTTAACAGTAAAGTGTCAGTTTAACCAAATAAAATAAAATAAAAACTAACACGAAAAGTTTAAAATCACATCAACCGTCCGATCTCCACCCAAATCTAATCATAGTTCTCAATCTTAACGGTCACGATTCTCTCTCCACCCTAAGCAGAGCCAACGAAGAAAGGAACCTCCTTTACGTCCTGTTCTGTTCCTCTCTGGGCTGTTCCTGTTTGGTTCCTCGGAAAATCTGATTTTCCCATCCATTTTCTCTCTCTTCTTCTCACCAAATTTCCTGGGCTCCATCGTTCGGAGCAAGAAAATTACGAAATCTACCGAAAAATCGATGAACGAGTCGGAAATTTGAGTGAGAAGAAGAGGAAACTCGAGGTCCAATTCGATCGACATTTCGGTTTTTGGCCAATTGGGTATTTTCATTTTCCGCTGAGTTTTGGTGGGTCGGTGATGGATTTGAAAAGTATCGATTGTGTCTCTTCGATGAGGACTAGATCCAGCACCAAAATCCTCTTCAACTCCACCACCAGTTCTCGTCGTTGAAGCCTCACAATGGCGTCGACAACAACAACAACAACAACAACAACAACGGTGTCGGAACCGTCAACAATATTGGTGAAGCCGTCTTGGTCTCTCTAGCTACGAGCTTGTTGGCCAAAAATCACCCTTAAAGCTTGAATCCTGGAGCTCTGTGTGTTCTTCAATAGAGGTTCTAGAGTTTTTGTGTGTGTGTGAGAGAGAAAGGCTATAGATGCATGGTTGCAAAGGTAAGAGATAATAGATTAGAGTTGCCTCTTTTTTCTTTTACTTATCTCTTCTTAATCCCTTTGTAAGATTTTGTGTCTCTCATGAAAAATTTGGTGAGAAGAAAAAAGAGAATGAATGGGAAAATTGGATTTTTTGAGGAACCACACAGGAGCAGAACAAAACAAGAAGACACCGATGATGTGGCAATAGCAACCGGTAGTTGTAGGTCAATAGGACTCAAACGTAAAAAATTAAAAGTCCAGGGAGGGAAAGAAGTGAAAACCCTAAATAGGGGCCAACTCTAAAATGAGAACAAGTCCAGGAGGTTTAGAAACAATTAACCCAAAAATAAATAAATAAAAAACACATGCAAAAATTAACAACAAGCCAGGTACATTCAATTTGAGAGAAACTCTAAAATTTACAACAAAAAAACTCCAAAAAAATTGAATCAAACCATTTGTAGCTACCGATCGATCGTCGTGAGAGGAGAGAGAAGAGCCTATAGACTTGCATAAGTTGTATCATCGAAATTCAAGCGCAAATGTATTGTTCAATTCTTGATAGTTTAGATTAGTGTTACTAAACAAGTTACATGAATTGTTTCCGGAAATGAAGAAGAGTAGAATATATGGCGTGGTGTTTGAAGAGATGGAGAAGAAGAAAAGAAACGACTTGCCGACATTTTGAGGAAGAGAATGTGATTTGAAGGGTTGTGAGGAAGAGAATGTGATCGGTAAGGTTAGAGTAAAGGTAAAGTTGAACGGTAGATGAATAATTAATATACATATATTATTTCTAGAAAGATCACAACGGTTAAAATATATTTAATCCTTTTATTTTTAGTATTAATAAAAGTAAATGTACTCTTCTTCTATTCATAATCTATACATACTATAAAAGCTGAACCAAAAAACAGGTTTATAATGCGTAGAGCGGCACATCATCAAATTTTTAGTTTTGGCACAAATATTTATTTATTTATGAATATATCCCGTAAAGACAAGAAATATGGAAAAAGGAAAAGAAGAAAAGGAAAGTCAAAACTTTTAAGAGTATGGAGAAATTATTTAAAGAAAAATTAATTTATAGGAAACTTATATTGAATCTTGCAAATAATAAAATTTGGATACTCTAAATCATATAACAAAAAAGTAAGTGGTGTCACAAACCCTAAATATATACTCCGTAACATATATAAATAGAGGTTTGAACTAAGTATTCATCAATATTAAAAATTTCAATTGATTGATAGGTCAATTCTTTTTTATTCTCTTCATAATAATTTTTTTGTTTGATTTGTATTTTTTTTTTCATTCTACTATTATGTAT
>JAYMSZ010000515.1:0-19261 GCA_036897665.1 Pelargonium citronellum
CTAGATTTGGTGGGTAGTGATCATGGAGGAGAAGAAGTAGAAGAAGAAGAAGAGGCTGTTCTAGATAAATGTGTATATATAGGTGCCAATGAGTGCATGTGTAGCTATTGACATGACAAGCTTTGCTTTGGCAGTGAAGCTTCTGGTTCCTAGGCAAAAGTAGTAGTGGTACTGTGGTAGTGTTGTGTTGTTTCAGTTACTTGGGTTTGTGTTTTTGTAGCAAGGAAGTTGAGGGGGGTGGAATTTGCCACCTGTTTGTTTGTTTTGTTGGAAGATGGGAGATTGGGGCAGGTTGTGGGGTCCACCCCTTCCCTCTTATGCTGTTGTAGATGGACCATGTGTGTGTGTATATGGAAGCTAATTTAATGTTGTGGTTCCTTAATGTTTGTACACTCAATGTTCTTTGGAGTTGTATCTAGAGCCGACAGTTTGGATCCGATCTTGATGAGTAGTCGATATAAAAAGAAAATAAAACAGCTTGGTGGAGAAAAATGATAATTATTTTCTCCAGCCCGAGCTGTTTTATTTTCTTTTTATAAATTGTTATGTGTACTATAGGTCAGCTTACTTTTTTCAACAAAATTAGGGCGAAGTTGGTACGAATAAAAACTCCAACAAAGAAATGGAAAAAGGAAGTCGACCTATAGTACACAAAACAATCTATAAAAGGAAAATACCCGAAATTTCACATCCCATCCGTCCATCTTCTCGTTAAGTTAGAATGAGATAAAAATAAGATCGGAAAAAGTAAGTCGATCTATAGTACGCAAAACAATCTATAAAAAGAAAATAAAACAGGGTGGGGTGTGAAATTTCGAGTCGTGTAGGATAACTCTAAGAACTCAGTGTAGTTAAGTTTAAAACCCGACCCAAAAATCATATATATACGGGTTAGGATTCAATAGCTCTAATCCGACCCGTCTCTAAATTTGCCACCTCAAATAGATAATCGAGATCATCTCATAAGTGCAAGTTTTCACATTCACCTTTTTACTTGTTGCGAATCTAGTTTTGCCCAATTTATATAAAAAATTTACCGATTTTGATTGGGTTTGCCTACTCTCGAATGGTCTTACTCATTGGCGCCAAGTGGTCAGTAAAGTGTAGGACTTTTGGTGCCAAAATCCTAGTTAAAGTATCTTAAACTGTTCATGAATAATACATAAAATTGTTTTACAGAATATGGCTCCATTTTACATCTTTCCTCGCCGAAGTAAAATACAATCACAACAATTCCACGGCGCCCGGATTTGCTTCTCCAGCAGGAACGCTACGCTTTTAGCTCCGATGAGACATTGAGTAAATAGAGAGGTCTCGATTGAGAATGTGTGTATATCCTGAAAATATTCAACGAAACTATAAACTTAGTACATGGAAGCACCATTGCAATCTCAAGTAGCTTCCACCTTCCTCAGCTTGTACCGAGTCAAGTCCTCGGAGTACAGTACACCATTAGACGATAGAAGGCGTTGGAGAGCCAGGGAAAATCGAGCCTGAGAAGAACACGAATAGCACATTGAGAAAAGTTCAAACAAAAACTTTCCTTCCGAGGAATTTTACACGATATGTTTGAAAATTACATTTTTATCCTTAAACGAGTGGGTCAATAAACGGGTTAGATGCGTTGAACCAGTTCGAATTGAACACAACCCATTTGAAATATGTAGTATTATATATGAAATGGGTCAACCAAACACGACCCAATTGTTGAGAGGTTTAAACTACACGATATATTAACAGGTAGACACAACACGATCCAACACATTCAACCTCTTTAATTGATACGAGTCATTACAGACACGTACATTTAAGAAGCTGCTATTTCATCCTTAGATTAGTTATTAAATGGACTACCAAATGAGTCGTTTCATTAAACGGGTCAACCATATTCAACACGAACACAACATAATTAACTAAACGAGTTGATTAGTCAACACGAGCATGATTGAACTGAACTCAAACTATGTCATGTTCGTGTTGAGTCATGGGTCATGACTCATGAACCAAGTAGCTAGCCCTAGGGTCGGCTGTAATTGACATCCCTATACAAAAAAAATTAGGAGTATGAAGGGAGCAGATATTAGTCTTTTTACCCATTGGAAACCTGCAAGTGCCCACCAGCAGCCCGGCAACCCCCATCCTCTATTGCTCAGAAGCTGATAAAAGAGGACAACACAGCATCAGTAAATTATAAGCTTGTAGAATTTGATATCAGAAGTCCAAAATATAGGTCTTTACCAAGACTACAAGACCGCCCAATGAAAAACACACGGTCATTGACATACTCAGAAATCTAAGATCTCGTCCAGCCTGCATGATCAAACGCGTAAGCAGTTAACAGAGTATAATTTTGTGCGTAATCTTAAGCGTTATCAGTTAGTGGTAATTAGACTCCTAAACACCTAAGCGGGTGAGGAAAGTAACTAATTTTGTTAAAAGAGCCACAATAATTGAGCAAACTTAATAATTCTACTGGACATGTGACCTTGGCTTGTACAAACCAAGGATGTCTCGGCAAGTATAAAACAGGCAGAAGTTGAGAGCATTTAATATTAAGGTTAAAAGCTGAACATACCATCAATGTTCCTTCAAGGCTATGTGTGCTGGGAGTCACAACTAATGCTAAGAAGTATGGAACCAGCACTGTGTGCATCTGCATGGACACAAAAATGAATATGTTGGGAAGTCAATACTCTGAAGTTCACTATGCTGTCTACAAAATAACTATGTATGTATTATTTTCCGTCCGAAAAATGTTTGCTCCACAACAGATCCATTTCCTCCACCCTTGATTCATGTCTCTCACTTGGTGTAAGATTAAAAGACTATAATCTAGTTACAAACAAAGAACTTAATTATAATGAAATCACGGATTAGATCACATCTGCCCACATGAATAGCTGCATGGTAACACACTGGTCGTTGGGTTAAAAAATATTGGATTCATTATTGACTAGGCACAATTTACAGCGATACAGACTTATGGTCCACTCAATAATGCAACATGGAGCTTAAAGTACATATTATGGACTTATGGTCCAATGTCACTTACAAAAGATATAAAGTGAGAAATATAATTAGTTGTTTTTCGCAAGCTCATCACCCTACAGAATTATATCAACAAATTTTCTTATTAAAAAAATGAAGAAGAAACAGAGATGCATTCAGAAGATAACTATCACAACTAACCTTCCGTATAACTTCTTGATCGGGTGTAAATATAGTGGGGAACAACCAAGGAACAAATATTCCAACCACTCCTAATGTCAATCCAAGTACAGCTCCTATAACCACAAGTGACTTGAGAAGCATTCGAGCCTGTTCAATGTTGTGAAAATTTCAGTATACTGAGCAAACAAATATTCACATAAAGCCGGGTTCTGGAAGTATAATGATCCACCATACATTCATCATACTAAAAAAATGTTTTGTTCAGGGGCAGGGTATATACTCTGACTTAATATTTGAAAACCGGTCATCATGCCATCAACTCAAAATAAACATCACTAACCTTTGTCAAACTCCGATTGATTCCATATATCAATTCGGGCATAAATGTTTGTGCAGTTTGAGAGAGAGGCTCACCCCATACCGTGCACATGCAGAATACTTGAATCATGACCTAAAGTGAGTGTAAATTACCATCATTTGTACAGATAGAAAACTAATGCTGAGAAGAGAGTTTTTAAGATGGCATGTAAATATGAAACTAACCTGATGAGCAGCTATAGTGTTTGTGCCCATAGATGTAGCAAAATATGTCATTACGGAGTAGAAGGCTACCTAAGGCATCCAAAAGACTCAGATGCATACGAAATTGTAATCACATGCAAACAGTTACGCATGGCTATAGATTTATGTCATGTATAGCAAACCTTTGACATCATTGTAACAAAAACTGGAGCAGCAATGGCAAATATTGACAAAACATCACTCAATGATGGAACGGAGATGGCAAGTGCATTGTATCCTTTCTTGTTCAGAGCTTGGAACATCATAAAAGCTGCGACAACCTAGAACATATGTTGGTAAGTGAAATACAAAAAAAAATAATCTGATAGAAATAATTTATACTGAAAAGTTCATTCAGCTTACTTGTGAAACCATTGTTGCCCAAGCTGCACCGGCAATACCATAGCCCAAGTAGCTGCAAAGGACTATATCACCAATGCAATTTATAACACTTGCAGCTGCCAGAGCCTTCAAAGGACCCCAAGAATCTTTCATGCCAAGACTACAAAATAAAGAAAAATCAGAACACAAACTTTAACCTTAAAGCCTCAGCAGTGTCAAAAGCATGTCTAGCTGAAATATATATAGCAAATCAAAACATGTTATTTTCTTCAACTAGGATTGAGTGCATTAGCTTACAACCTTAACAACATAACTACAGCTGGCAATTTGGGTTTCGTTCGGGTTTTATTTCAGGGTTCGAGTTCAAAAGACCTAATCTGAATCCGACCTGCACGAGGTGTGGATTTCGGGCAGAGGGTTTTACATAGAAAATGTGTGGGTTGCCCCACACGAAAATTAACCAGGTATTTTATGCAACCAAAACTCAAAACTGTGAGTCGGATTTTGGGTGCCGTGGGTTCGGGTCCAAAGTGTCAGCTCTAAACACAACCACAGCAAACATTCAGTATACATTCAACAGATAACAGAGAAGAAAAGCATATTGCACCTTGCACTTTGAGTAACCCATCCAACAAGAACGGCAGGCCATGCTATGCCACGTATCTACCCAACAAAATGTTAATCAAGTAAGTAAGCGTAAGATAAGTAATCTTGGAGAAAAAATTCGCAGAAGGTTTTGTAGCAAACGGGCATACAGCAGGTGAGAGATAACAAAGGTGAGAACAAAAATTATAAGGATATCAGAAATCTAGCAATAGTCCTATAATTAAAACATCCATCCAAATGCAATAATCTCGAGTTGAAATTGAATCACATAACACATATAGAACATCGATATAGTAACTCTGATTCTATTGCCAATTGAAGGTGGGACTTTTTGTCAGATTGCGATTAGTATCTCAACTCTAGTCAAGGCTAAGAAACCAAGAATAAAGAACAGCACAAATATCTAACTATGCTGTGTTTGCATACTATCCAGACATATATGAACTTTAATGGCGTTAATATTCCCGTGAGCAAGATAACTGAGCAAAAAAATGGCTAAAATCATCTTCATATAATAAATCTCTATATATTTACTGTTCAGGATCAAAACCTAGTGTTAGGGAAAGTTCACTAAGATTTATGATTCACCTGAACATATGTATTTGCTGCAGGTACAAGATGTGCATTGTTTGATCCTGTAAAAGCTGAAATAATCGAAAATAGAAAATTGATCAATCAATTGATGTGCAGAGCCACTAACTTTGTAAACTATAAATGCAAATAATCAAGCAGGCATCAGAAATATGTAAAGCAACTTGAATGATAACAGCCTTCATTACCAGTTAGTAGCCATGAACCAAAGAACTTTGTAAAGAAAAACATGAAGAAGCCAGAAATCAACGCAACAAAAAGCAAAATAGATATTTGATGCTGCACCTCCTTTTTATCCTGCATGAACACCATTTAGCCTTAGAATGCACCAAAATGTATAGATCATAAAAGGGGCACTATAATTAGTTGCATAGAAGATATATCACTGGTCATTCGAAATTCTAAACATAATCAAGCAGTTGCAACTAGGAAAGTCGGAACAGAAATTTTGACAAGTTAATGCCATGCAGTATGAACTTGTAAGATCTCCAATTATATAGGTTCATGAACTGCACTAATTAATCAATATCCATAAAGAAAAAATTGAAGCAGTATGAAGCTGTTCAAATATAATCGCTAACCTTACTACACTGTACACAATTTAAATTACACAAGATGTTGAAACTACCTCCTAATCAAAGGCCAAAATGGCCTGGAACAACTCAGTACTCACCAATGTAACAAAATACACAATGTGTTGGTCATTTTGTAACCAATACTCTAAATTCATTCTAACACAAACAAACAAGCACATGGGTGAAATACAAACAAAGCTCACATCAATAACACAAAGAAACTAACCTGTCTAGCAAGAGAAGTGGCAACCATATTTGAAGTTGCGACAGAGAGGAACATGAATACATAACTTATGTTATCACAAACAACCGTCCCGGGACCTGTAAATTCAACACTAAAAACTAAAATCAAAACCACCAAATCCTTCCTACAATTTCCCAGCAACCAAATATATATAATAAGTTTTTGCACATCCTGAACTGTTGTTTTTCAGGTTTAGTCCATTTCCTGAGTTTTTTTATACCCTAAATTGAAAGAAATTGTAGTTTTAATTTTACTTTTACACCCCTATTCAGATAAACACGCCAAAAACTTCAAAATTTTCATATTTTGGCACCATAATTTTGATTTTTTTCCATCTCTCTTTCTTCTCCTTCTAATTTAGCTAGCTTTAACTCTCATCTCTCTGTATCATCATAACCATAAACATAATCATCATCTTCTTCTTTTTCTCAAACACTTGCTCTAGCATGCATAACTTGCCTATGAGAATAGCATACAAAAGAAATAAAGAATATTTTTTAAAAATAAAAATACAAACTCTGGCACCGAAATTCAAATTTTTAAAAATTATTAGGCACCATAGAATCTTTATAGGAGTGTAAAACTACACTTCTGCTTGGTACAGGGTTTAATTTGATAGGATATTGTTTAAGAAAATCAGTATATGGACTACGTCTAAGAAAATGAAAGTCCAGTGCAGACCTATTTTACACTAAAAACAAACAAATAAATAAACTCTCCAAGCAAGTACCTAAAGCAGCAAGCTCAATGGAGCTTCCCTGGCCAATAACGGCCGTGTCAATGAGACTCATCAACGGCCCGCAAATCCACAGCCCGGTGGCAGGTCCGGTGAACATCACAATGTCCTTAATTTGACCCCAAATGCTCTGATTCCCCAATTCCTCAGCCTTCGAGCCCTCAAACCCCACCACCTCCGGCTCTACCTCCTCGTACGGCGTAGCCGTACCAGCGTCACTGTCAATTTCACTCCGGAATTCCGGGAAGTTTCCGACAATCTCTTTCCCGGAGCTGATGCAAGAAGATATGAACAGATTGGGACGCTTTTTGGGAGCAGAAATGAGCGATTTCGGAGACAAACGGGAAGGGAAAGAGCGGATTTGGAATCGAGATGGTCGATAGAAGCTAGGGTTTAGGAGAGGAGGCCCTGAAGAGCAAGCTAGAGTTTTGAGCTTCATGACTGAGATTTTTTGGAGAGAAATGGTGCGTTGAAGAAGGTTTTTAGTGGATTTTGATTCAAATATCAAAAGAGCTGAAATTTGTGGGAGAGTTTTAGACGACACAGCGACGAGGTTTGGCGGCAAGAAATATGGTTGGTTTTGGAAATTGAGCCACCGATGTTAGCGTGCAAAAACGGGCAATTTCCCATGCATTTTAGTTTTGTTTGGTCGGGTTAAAAGTTTAGTATTCCGTGTTAGACGCGTCAAATCGAAGTTGAATAGAATCAAAATAAATTTTTTATAAAGCACCGTACTAAACTCAAGCTAAATGGATTCGAATTAGTCTAATTCGATTCCAAAAATTTGGTTCACCCGTTGGACAATATTAACCCAACTTGATGTATTTTATCAACTAAACGTATATGCGTTAATGTTTTAAATGATTAATGTATGACTCATTTGATTCACGACACAACTAAAAGCGGACTCAGTTAATTAGCACGAACCCTTATATGCTAAACATAATTAAACCAATTTAAATTTGTGTCGTGTTCATGTTGTGTCACCAGTCATGACTCGAATTGAAAACCCTAAAAAATAAAAAGGATCATTGAAATTTATGTTTTATATTATTTTATTATTTGTTCACTGAATTTTATAAATTTTTTATATTTTCAAAATTAAATGAATTATAGAAAAATATTAAACACAATTTTCAGCACCTTTGCATGAGTTGCACGTGTTTAATAAATCCTTTATTTGACTCATTTTCACAAAAAAAAAATAATCAAAACATCATTTATAAATCATATTTCAAATACTTGCATACGAATATGAGTTCCTAAAACAAGTATAATTTTGGTACATGAACTATATATATTGAATTTTAAATGTGTTACGTCAGCAAAACAAGTCATATTGTCAATCTACACATCATATAAAAAGTAAAAATGCAACATCTATCGTCACTTATGCATCTTTTACGAAAGAAGTTAACATCGGTACAATAAATTATGTTTAAATTAAACGTTCATGTAATTATTGTATAAATTTTGACGAAAGTGGCTTCTATTTACATTTTATTTCACACTCAAAATATGATTTGTCTCTTCTATTTATCCTAAATATTTAATTATCTCAAAAACAAATTTGTATATATATGTATTTCATTTTCACTAAAAAGTATATTTCATATTTTAAAAATACAGCAAAAAATAGTAGCTATAATTCTTTTTAGTATCATCACTTTGTTATTTTTTCTAAACCAGACATTAAACAACAAGGTAGCTTGGACCACACACTTTCTAATATCAAATATATGTCATGTAAATTAAAAAGTATATTTATATGTCACCCAAGTATACTCTATTCGTTGTAAAATAAACGTCTTCTTTACAATAAAAAATGACTTAAATTCTTTTATTATTATTATTATTAAAAGCCAATTACAATATCACTAAAATGAACTATGGAACTAGAGAAATAGTTTTACTTTAACCCCATAAATATTACAACAAAGGATGATACAAAGTACAAACATTACAATTTGTTGTGAGGAAACTATAGCATATATTGAGCTTGTGCTCTTTTTATGCTTTTGGACCTTTTAACAGAACACCATGACTGTGACACCTTTGGCAGTTTGGACAAAAGACATTGCCATCTTTGTCACAATTTTGGCAAAAACCAAACAAGAAGCCAAAAGGGCAAGAGATTTCAATACCCAGTTGCGTATTTAAGTCGGAGAGGTAGAAACTTCATTTGTCGCGTGTTACATTGAAATAAGCCGAGACTTGAAGCAACTCTAAGCGACTCCAAGCTTCCCCAGTTTATACTGACTCAAGTTCTCTGAGAGGACGCCGTTGGGAGAAAGAAGGCGACTTAGAGAGAGGAAAAAACGGGCCTGAAAATGAAGTTTTATTACTTTCAGATTGGTCTTGGTATGGAAATTATGCATTTACATGACGAGGACAGCTAGGGCTCTTACCCATTGGAACCCTACAAGTGCGCACCAGCAGCCTAGTAGACCGTATTGTCTACTGCTTACAAACTTGGAGAGCATGAAACATAATCAAATTAGTTGACAGCGTAAGTAAAGAAAAATCTGAAAATTTGACATTATGATATTGTTTGGATGGAGCTGGCAATTTGGACACAAACTCGCGGCTACCAAAACCCGACCTACATTTGTGCGAGTTTAGATAAGAAATTAGACCCGATCAACTTTTAGGTTAAGTTGGGTAAGCCCGCACATTTTGTCCTAAAAACTCTAAATCTGCCCCCCTTGCGGGTTGGGTTCAGGTTAGGCCTTTTGAACCCGAAAAAGTACGTGACTCAAAACCAAAATACCAGCTCTACTTTTGGATGATAAAAATTGTTCTGAAATGGAAATCAAGAATCGAAATTGGAATGAATTTTCCATTCATCATGTTGGGACTAAACTTTTTGAACATCAAAACGATTTTGGAATGTGCATCTCATTCCAATTCTCATTATTCTCATTTTTTTATTAAAAAAAATTCAAATGCTACGTAATTCAGTAAATGTGACATAGATATTTACCGTGAGGAATAGGGCACCAAAGACAAAGCATCCGCTCATCGCTAAGCTAGCAAATTTAAGGTCCCTTCCGGCCTGCACGAACGAGGAAGAAAGATTTGGAAAGTGATGGAATGTGAACTAAGTAATAACGAGGTTGAGGTTCCATGTATTTGGAAAGATGGTTGTTGAAAAGTTGTATTAGGCTTAATTAGTATAAGACTGAATCACTCATAGGTCCATATAAGATCATGCCGGAATATAAAAATACGAGTATACCAAACATACCAGCAATGTTCCTTCAAGGCCAAGAGTGCAGGGCGTAATAGCTAATGCAGCGAAGTATGGAATTAACACTTTGTGCATCTGCACAGGCACACGAAAGAAACATTGAAAAGAATCAGATACTTAATGAATTAATTCAGAACCCAAACTAATGGAATCATAATTTTTTATGATAATGCATTTTCTCCAAAATTAATTGTGTTCTTCCACTTCAACTGAGAAAGTAAAATAATAATAAAAACAAACCAGTGAGAAAATAATACAGATATGATGATCAATCAGGAGTACAAGAGCTATTAATGACTACTTTGAAGGGATTTTTCAGTTATTGTACTTTCTAATACGCCAAAAGTATCAGAATCCATCTCAGTTTTCTAAAGAAGGGCATATGTAACTCAAATAAACAAAACTGTTAATTCGGCTAATCATTAAACAACCATTAGTACGATACGCCGCACTCACAATTCCAATTGTACGGTCAAAAGCTGCAAATATCACATAATGTTTGAAACTAGTACACACTAAAACTATCCTTGCTCATGACACCTAACTTACACCAATCATTTACAAGAACTAATTGTACAAGAAGAGAAAAGATAATCAAGAAAAGATTGAAAAGCAAAAAACATACTTCCCCTATAACCATCTGATCAGGTGTATACATTTTTGGGAACAGTCCTGTCAGTGATGCTCCGATAGTTCCCAACACCAATCCAAGTATAGTTCCAATGATCATAAGGGACTTTAGCAAGGTTCGAGCCTGTTTGAAATCACAAATCTTTCAGACACTTGAAAAACACACATAAGATTAAACTTTTTAACAAAACATTTCCAAATCCAATAAAGATTTGAAGAAGAAATGAAATACTATATCACTCCACATTCCGTTCAATACATGCCAAATGTCTCTATATAGCATCGTTAAAATGCCATGGGTAACAGAATGCTTAAAAAGATTGATATACAAAAAAGAAAGGAACTAAGGAAGTAGTACCAAAACGATTCATGAGTTAAAGGGATCCGACCAATTTGGTTATTGAACTAGTTTTATGCCAAAATGGTCCCCAGATTATTAAAAACCGGCCATAATGGTCTCCGACACTAATAACATCCGTTGCTTTTTCTTTTAGTTAGCTGATGTAACATTAAAATAAAATTTTAAATTAATTACATAGTCAGCCCTAAAATGACATTTCATTATTCAAATAGTGAAATGCCATGTCAACACTGGTTGATTGTGTAATTAATTTAATTTTGTATCCATTATAATGTCACGTCAGCAAAACTAATAGAAAAGTTAGTTACGCTTAATGTTGGGGACCATTTTCATCGGTTTTTAATAGTTGGAGGGTCATTTTTGGCATAAAATTAGTTCAATAACCAAATTGGCCGGGTGCTGATAGTTATAATTAGAAATGGAAACCACTAACCTTTGACAAATTTCTGTTTACTCCATACATTAACTCTGGCATAAATGATTGCGCAGTTTGAGAGAGAGGCTCACCCCACACGGTAAACATAGTGTACATTTGAATCATGACCTAAAGGTGGAGTTAATCATTAATGTAAATTAACACCCTTTTTAGGGGAATATAAGAAAAGACATAAAAGTAGCCAAAATTGAATACACTGGTAAAACAGACCTGATGAGCAGCCACTACGTGTGTACCCATTGATGTAGCGAAATATATTATGAGTGAGTAGAAAGCCACCTAAAACATCAAATTGTCTCAGAAGCATGTAAATAATCACATCAAAAGATATAACCATTCAAGTGAAAGTAACAAACCTTTGACATCATTGTTATAAATACTGGAGCAGCAATTCCAAATATAGTCAGAAGTTCATCGGGTGATGGAATAGATATTGAATATGCATTATATCCCTTTTGATTCAGAGCTTCAATCATCATAAAAGCAGCAACAACCTAAAACATGCTAGTAAATGGTAGTGGAAATATTCAAAAATAAAATGTGCAACAAATAAGTAACACAAAACATGTAAATGAAAAGGAGCAGATTATAATATATAACTGGGAAGTTATTTCAGCATACTTGTGATGCCATTGTTGCCCATGCTGCTCCAGCAATACCATAGCCTAAGAAGCTACACAAAACAACATCACCGATGCCATTTATAGCACTAGAAACTGCCAAAGCCTTCAAAGGTCCCCAAGAATCTTTCATACCAAGACTGGAATATATACATACATAGGGGAAAACAAAAAACAAATTAGAAGCAGATGTAACCAGTTAATATAGTTGCACTTACAAAACTAATAAATATTAGCATGAACATGTCGATAATCAGTATAGAACAACGGGTAAGATGTTGCCGGCTCATTCAATATATTATGTGGGGGAAAATGCAGAATATTCACACCTTGCACTTTGGGCAACCCATCCGACAAGTATTGCAGGCCATGCCAAGCCTCGAATCTACAAACAGAAAAGGTACATAATATAGTCACAGTGTCAGCAGAAACATAACATGAGTGTTGAAATGCCATAACAATCATTTTGGGCAGCCAAAGGGGTGCATGATTTGGTTGACAGTTGGGCTTGTGTCTCGGGATGCATAGGTTCTAGTAATAGTTTCATTTATTTACACTCATTTTCAGGTACTTACTACAAATTAAACAAACCAGCTCTCAGAGAGGTTTTGATTGCAATTGGCCAGTAACATTAAAGAGAGAGAGAGAGAGCAAAAACCAATGAGAATAAGGCAATCCATCATTTGAAAAGAGAACACATTAATGGTTTATCAAAAGAAAACCAACCTGAACGTATATGTTTGCTGCCGGTACAATATGTGCATTTTTGGGGCCGGTAAAGGCTGAAAGAACAAGAATATTACACAAAATGAGATGATCGAGAACTCAAAGATAACCAAACCTATATGTGTTTATTATTATGCATAATAGTAGATAAAAATTGGAATATGTAATATTTACCAGCTAGAGCCCATGAGCCAAAGAACTTTGTAAAGAAAAGCATGAAGAAACCACAAGTCAAGCCCAAAAAGAGTAAGACAGATATTTGATGCTGCACTTCATTTTTATCCTGCAATAATGATATCCAGTTAAACAATACACGATAGACAAACAAAGAATGAAAAATAAGTGATCAAACAAACAATTCAAGCACAACAAAGCTAATTAGTAAGAGCGTATAAAAATACTCGGTTAATCTCATAGAGTAGATAAATTCAATAAAGCAATATAGGACTCATTAAGTGTAGTGTCTTAGCGTAAAGAAAATTTTAACAAAATAGTATAATATGATTGCAGTAGTAATGTGATAGTGCATTCTTTACTAGTGCTCGGTTTCTGTTTCTTTTTAAATGTGATACGGGAGGATGTGAAATGTGATCAGACCCTGTGTTGACAATTACATTGAGCATGCACTCTTTTCCAGTTTAATCAAACATGTGTTCTCAAAAGCTTATCTGGAAACCGTACTAGGGTGCTATACGCAATGTGGAGCCATTTCATTTCCATAGAGCATCCAAGCACTTGCATGCACAACTATTAAACTATATTTGTGGAATCAATGACATAAGAATGTTCAAACCAATGCAACATAGGGCCAGCAATTGGTCGAGTAGGATTAAGTCAACCACCTGACATCGATACCAGTACAGGAATGTTGATCCATGGAAAAATGAACTAAACCCATTAACGGGTAAAATTAATTGAAATTTTAATACAAATCACCTCTTAATTGTTCTGAATAATTTTAATGATATTTTCAAAGATGAACTTACATAACTAAAACAAATCGTTTGAAAGATAGAGATTTTTAATCACATTAATTTGGTAGTTATTATGATATTACAGAGAAAATACAAAGAAATTCGGGTGTAATGATCTGTCGGGGATACACGGTCAAACTAGGTTTCATCTGTTCAAAAAATGCCACTAAAGGTAACTTTTAAACCCTACCCAATTGATTATACTACTTGAGTAAAATCACCCGATCCAAACCCACAAAAGCAAGGTTATACAAGATATGCCAAAGACCAGAGCAGGCAATTTGAACCCAAATCCGCGAGCACCCAAAATCCAACCCATATTTTGCGGGTTCAGGTTGCATAAAATGGCCGTGGTTAATTTTCAGGCTACCAAGAATTGTGGATCAGATCGGGCAACCCGCACATCTGGTGGGTGGGTCGGGCAAACCTTTCCAACCCTAAAACCCAACTCATAAGGCCATAACCCAGATTGCCACCTTTACCCAAGATCTTATCCTTGGTTTGTGGTTATGCTAAAAGATGGTTGGTAGGTCTGAGAGTTTAAACCTTGATGTTACTAAACAATACTCATGTCCATGTGTTTTTTTTTTTTTTCTTTTCTCCTTTTGTTTGGTTATCCACTTGTCCACAAAATCTCCAAACTCATCTACTGAGGGAAAATACAGAAAGCAAAATAGATAGAAATAATGCCTTAAAAGGAAAGAAAAATCAAAATAAACAAAAAGTCACAAATAAGTATTGACGTGGTAATGTTTATTCAATAGTACTGGCAGAAAACCATAAGTACTTTCTTCTTTCTATTTTTCTTCTCCTTCTGTACCATTTACATAAATAAAACCAACCTGTCTGGCAAGTGCAGTGGCAACCATATTCGAAGTTGCAATTGAAAGGAACATAAACACATAACTCATGTAATCACAAAGAACTGTCCCAGGACCTGCCCAAGCAAAACAATAACATCCAATTAACCTCTCAGCTTCTAAAAAAACACACACAAACCCAAATTATTCACATAAAATAAAGGGTAAAATAGTTTGGTACCCATGGATTTACATTTTTATTAGTTTTAACCCATAATTAGTGTTTTAATGGTTTTAGCCCTTAAACCAATCAAGTTTTTAGTCTAAATTACAAACTTTACTACTTTAGGAGCTAAAACCTAAAAACCCCAATTATGAGCTCAGACTAAAAAAAATGTTAGAGGAGATACCATTGAGATAAGATTTCAACTGATTCACACTTTTCTTTTCTTTCCCACATTTTCTCAGCAACCAAACAGAGAACTAAACCCAAAACAAACACACAACATCCAAATACCTAAAGCAGCAAGTTCAATTGAGCTTCCCTGACCAATAACCACAGTGTCAATGAGACTCATCAACGGTCCACAAATCCACAGACCCGTAGCAGGTCCCGTAAACATCGCAATCTCCTTTATCTGGTTCCATATACTCTGATTCCCCAATTCCTCCGTCCCAACCTCCACCTCCACCTCCTCCACAATCAAACCAACCGGAGCAACACCATTCCCATCACTTTCAGCACCAATTTCAACCTCGTGGCTCGGGCTGATACAATAAGTCACAAACCTACTTCCATGAATTTTCGACGAATTGCTCAAATTCAACGCATTCCAAGATTTCCGGAAGCGAATGCGAGGCGCGGAGAGAGAAAATTGTTGGAGCTCGTGGAAGAGGAACTTGGGATTGGGGTCTTGGTGGAGCAGAGGAGGCTGAGAGAGGCGAGCTAGGGCTTTGAATTGCATATTTTCAGAGAAATTTGGGGAAGAAGATGAAGATTTGGGAAATGAAGATTGGAGAGATAGTGAGTGGGAGTGGGAGAATTTGAAAACACGAAAAAGCGCAAGAACCACACAATTTGTTGGCGGGTTAAGACAAAAATTATGCAATAATTTGAGTTTGGGTTAAAATATGGTGGGCCCAATATCGAGTTAGGTGATGCGTGTGACACGTTGGAATTGACGGTTCGAATTTTAGGTCAAATTTGTCTAGATTTCAATTTATGAAAATTAATTTGGATCTGAAAGTAGTTCGTATTCGTTAGTGTCGATGTGTGGATTTTATGTTGATTTGCCTCTATTTTGTAGAATAAATATGATATCGTCGAACTCTATCAGATAGTTCGACTTTTAGTTAGATTGAGTTTTGGATGGTTGCGAGTTCGGATGAGAATTGTCAGTTCTAACAAATAGGAGATTTGTAATTATATTGTATTTGTGTTGAATATCGCTTTGCTCTCACAAATTCACTTGAGTTGATATAGATAAAATTTATTAATGTATCATCACCTCATCAAATTTGCCTTAGTCTAAACTAATTTTTTTTACTCACAATCCTTTTTTTTTTCTCTCTCCCTCTATTTTCAAGGAATTTGGTAAAGTCCTTGATAGAACCATAAGAGTTAAGACATGGACTTAAATCAACAACCATAGTAAAGGACATGTTACAATGAGTGGCACATACAAGTGGCAAGTTAGTGAAAGCAATTTTTTTGTTTTTGTTTTTGTTTTTATTGGGTTTTAATAAATTTGAAAGATAGGTGTCAATAGTTGATTGAATCCTAATATTAAGTTAAAGTAAAGTTGTGTCACAAACAAGTATATATGTTATCAGCATCAAAACAATTTTGAAATTATATTTCCCTTTTTTTTTGGAGATTACAAGTTCAAATTTTTAATTTAACATACGTCTTATTTTAAATATTAAAATGTAATATTACACATTTAGAAAACAACAATAAACTAAAAAGATAATGTTTTATACTCCATCAAACCATTTATTATTGCCTAAATCAATGTTATTATTTTTATTACTTTCGTAAAAATATTGTAAATCACAATTAATTTGGTAAAATTATTTTATTCATTTTGTTATTTCAAATAATTTTCCCGACATGTATCTCATGGAAAAATATATAAGATCCAAAACACATGTCAAATTATGATTTGTCTCTTTCAAATTTGGCTTGTGACACTTGTCCCCAAATCTCATCAAAATTCATGTGCAATTTTGTATACCACAAAACAAATTTTAATGCAATTACTTTTTTTTATTTTTACTTTTTAATGCAATTACTTTTTTTTATTTTTACTTTTTACATATCAATCCACATATTTAAATGTCAAAATATTAATTAGTATATCATTTCGATTATATCAATCCACATGGTAATAATATAAATCTGGGTTAGAACAGTAATATAGACAATAAAGTAATGGCTTAATTAAATATAATTAAGTAGCTTACATAAATATCACTATTACTTAAAAAAAAATATCACTATTACCATGTTTTAGAGTTTTAGTGAAACAATTCCTAAAAAAAAAAATCACTATTACCCAATGTTTTAAAAACCGGACCGGTCAGCGACCCGGTCTGGTCACCGGGTCACCGGGTCGACCGGTTCGACCGGGTCAACCGGCTGGGTCAGAAATGCTGACGTCAGCATTTGGATTATGATGTCATAAATACATAAAAATACATAAAAAACTAAAAAATTAGAAAAAAATTAGAAAAATATATATGAAAATTCATAATGCACCTTAGAGTAATTAATCTATTAGAACAACATTTATATGTAAATATTTCACGCCGGCAAGATGTTGCTTCACTCGGTTAATACCCCCACCACCAAAAATTGTATTACAAAAGCTACACATAATGCCCTTTCTACCATTACTATGAACCTCACTTGCATATTTCCAAGCCGGATCTTTCTTCTTCCGAACTGATTCAACGGATGGCATGGAACTATCTGTTGGTGTTGATGCACTTGCCATTTGCCTACATATTTATAAATACAAGAAATTTTCTAAAATTGAACAAATAAGCAAAACAATACCAAGTTTAGTCTTTAACAGTTTAACTAATCTCTATCACTAATTCATTAGTATGTGATTTAGCAACTTATATATGAAATAATGCTGAAAAAAATTTAAAAATGAAGACAGGTCATAAAAATTAAACAAATTAACTAAACTTGCTCAAGTTGTTGTTTAACTTATAGATTTGTAGCATGAATACTCAATATAGAAACATTTCAGATTATAGTTCATACATTAAAACAAAACAAAAAACAAAATAATTATTAAATTTAATACCTGGTTCTTGATTTATTGCCTTGTTGTTGCCGGAGTGCCTCTGCTCTTTGCCGAACAGCTGCCTCTCGCTGGAACTGGAACACAGACAGAGAAAGGAAGCAAAGAAAGCAAAGAGGCAAAGAAAGAAAGAAGCAAAAAGATAAGGCTAGGGTTTGTTTTACTCTCTGTTTTGTTAATTTGTTGTTGTCTTTTAGTGATTTAGTCTTTACTCTTCAAAATTGAAATGGGCTTACAAAATAAATATGTTGTTTTGAACCCACAAACCCAAAAGGCCCAAAAAACCCACACAAAAATACATAATTCCAGCAGAGTTGAAAACCGGTCAGACCAGTCAGACCGGTCACCGGTTTTGACCGGGTCTGACTGGGTTTGACCTAATAAACCGGTGTATATAGAACCGGACCGGTGACCCCACCGGTTACCGGTTCAACCGGTCAAACCGGCCGGTCCGGTCCGGTTTTTAAAACATTGCTATTACCATGTTTTAGAGTTTAAAAAAATATCACTATTACATAAAAAGTATATTAATATCACTATTAATATACTATGTTTTAGAGTTTTAGTGAAACAATTCCTTTTTTCAATGATTGAGCTAAAAGTACAATACAAAAATAACAACCAATTCAATTTGTTTTTTTTTAAGGTACCCATTCAATTTGTTGATTGAGTCATAATCAAATAACTTTTATTTTAAATAAGAAAACAATTTTATTTAAAACAAGTTAACAAATAATAAAAATAATAAATTATGTAAAATAAAGAACATATGGAGTTCTCGCCTAAGGGATGATGCAAATGGTAAGATACACATCTTCATGTGAAGGATCGTGGGTTTAATTTTTATTGCGTCGGATGGAGTAAAGTTTTAGATTAAAAGAAAAAAGTTACCCCTTATTATGTAGTCAGCCGATATAAAAAAAAGTACATATGGAATCATACTATTTTGCCAAATAATGTATATTTTCATGAATTTTTAAAGTAAAGTCTCATAATAGTTTATGTACTTTCGTGTTTGGATCTAATTTGAAAGTCATTTTTTTAAACCCAAATGAGTTCTGAATTTTTGTATTTCGTCCCAAATTGTTCCCCTAAATTTTTGATATAAGCTCCATCAGCTTCTTTTTCGTCTTCTTCGTCTTCCCGCTCTTGTAGTTCGTTTTCTGCTTCTATAACACTCTTTTGAGAATCTGGTTGATTCCACAGTTTCTTTCAAATTCGGTTTATCCTATCGGCTATACGCTTAACTCTCACTTTAAACCCGAATTTCCGTAGTAGGAATCTATAAATTATTTTCATAAGCTCAAAGATATCTAAAGTG
>JAYMSZ010000516.1:0-19256 GCA_036897665.1 Pelargonium citronellum
AATTATATTTAAAAAATTGATTTGTATTTATCTGAATTAAAAATATATTTTTTGAAAGAAAGAGAAAATATATTTAATTTTAATAATATTATTTCTTTCATTAAAAAAAATATTTCCAATGCAGTAATTTCAATAAAATAACTTTTACTGTCAAGTATGGAGTAACTTTTTTCTTTTAATAAAATATTTTGAAAAATATGTAACCCTAAAACTAAACATTCTTTTTTTTTTCTCTATTTCTTTTCACAGCCTACAGATTCTGTTTCCTCTTCTTAGCTTGATTTTCACTCATATTTCGTAGTCAGAGAATGATCAAAAGGTCATCGAATTGCCAACGACTCCGTTGCGAATCCGACTCCGATTCGCTAATCGTTTCGAACTGGTTGGGTGAGAAGCGAATCCGCGATTTCTAGGTTGTTATCTCTCTTTCAGTATCTATCCTCTCTGTTATGAGGAGGAACATAGAATAAGCTGAAGAAGAGGAACAAGAAGAAGGCCATTTGAAATGCAAAGGCTTGAAGACACGGTTCGTCGGACGCTGCTGGGGGTTCTTCGTCAATATGTCAAAGACATCCAGAGAGAGCAGCTCAAAATCACGGTTTGGAGAGGTATTTTCTCCATCTCTCGCTCTCGCTGATACCGTTTTCAATTGACGTTCATATTTGTCTTGTGAATTGCCCTTATTTTGTAATAAATTTATTTCCATATTCTCGTGCAGGAGAAGTATTTTTGGAGAACATGGAGCTGGTTCTTGAAGCCTTTGATTACCTCCAGTTGCCATTTGCCCTAAAAGAAGGTATTATAGTCTTCCTCCTTTTGCTGCTTCTGGTTGATACTATGACGGAGTCTTTCCCAATTGAAAAAGAAAAAAAAAGCTGATTCCTTTTCTTGGTTTCTCATCTGGTATTTAACCTTTTAGTTTATAACATCTTGCTACTCAGGGAAAAATCAATATTCTATTTAGCATCATTTATAAATTTGTTCATCCTCTTCCATAATTTTTTTCTATTATCACATCTTAATGACTATCATTTGGGCAGTGGGAATTGTGGGATAGACTTGGACTGTTTGAATTTGAATGATGAGAAAGAACTTTGCATGCCCTTATAGAGTTATCCGATATAGTTGTTGATGATTGAATTCGGAATAGGTTGTGAATTTTATGTTGTACTGCCACGAATAAGAATCAAAATAATCTTTCATATTAATTTTTTCCTCATTAGTTGTTTTTACTGTCTAAAAATTGATGTTACTGTCGTTAGATGAAGTAGGAATTAGTATGTGGCAAAGTTAGACTGCGGAGATTATGTGAAAAAATTCAGGCTTGCAAAGCGTTATTAATCACATTTTCATAAAATAGATTAATTATTGATGGATTTATTTTTAAAAAGAATAGATGGAGGGTCTTGTTATATTTGACGAGAAAAATGGACGCTGCATCTAATATTGGGAAAAAGTTATTGATGTTTTTCTTCATTATTTTTGTGTTGATTGTTATCATTAGAAGAAAGGAAAAAGAAACACAAATTGTTGGTATGCTGAGATTTTATTGTATAGGCATGTATTGTTTGGTCTTAGTTTGACGGCTAGTTAGAATTCATTAGCAACCAATTTAGGCAACTATAATATTTTTCTTCTTGAAATTCTTTGTTTAGTGTATTGTTTGTGGGTGTGCAATGTCGTGCTTCTTCTTTGAAGGACAATAGGCTATAGTATAAATGCTGCATGCACATTCGTTGTAAATCCCTCAGAGACAAAGGTGGGTGTATATGTTATAAAGCTTGATTTGTAACATTTCTATTTCATTATGGAAACAAAATTAGAATAGAACCATATGAAACTTCCTTATTTTTAAGCCTGTGTATTGCCAGAAAGTCATGATAAGACTCAATCTAGTCATTTTTTTTCTTCATAATTATTTAATTTTTTTATATCCAAGTTGTTTAGAATGGAGATATGCTTTCCAGACATGTATTTTTCTAATAGACATAATTATATAAACAGGTCGGGTTGGGAAGTTAAGCATCAAAATCCCATGGAAAAAGCTTGGTTGGGACCCCATTATAATTACTTTGGAAGACGTGTTTATTTGTGCATCCAAAAGGGATGATCAAGAGGTAATTGTTATTCTCACAATTATTTGTGGAAGACAGAAATATCTCATGGTGGTACTTGAAACCTTGTCTTAACATGAGAGGAATTAGGAGCCTCAATTTCTTTTCCACATTTCTGCCCGCTTGGATTGAATAATCTTAAATATCCGAAATTCTGAATATTTCAATAATTTAGATTTCTAGATTGTGATTTTTTGAAAAATTAAAAATATTGTGTTTGTTTATCTAAAGGGAATCTTAAGTATTGCGTTGAGCCGTGAAAAGTAACTAACTTGAATGTCAATATAATGACATTCGTACCACTATGCCTAAGCAATCATAATATTATTACTACTTAGCAAAACATGGTTATTTGTTACAAGAAGTAAATGAGAACAAGTTCAAATGAAGACGACAAAAAAAAAAAAAAAAAAAAATAGTGTAAAACTCATTTGTTGCTATGGCACAACCCTCCTATCCTATAATATTGGTTTACAATTAAAATAGTCAAGAGTCCAAAGTTGCAGTTAATCACTATTAATGGAAGAATGAACAAGAGTCAAACATCCAATGTTATAATAAAACACATATAGCAATAATAAAATTAGAAATACATAGCCAGTGAATATCAATTGCTTATAATAATAGAATATACAACAACAGTTACAATAGAACAAGCAAGTTATATACACTACAAAAACAAAGAAATTATTTTCACGTCTATAAGAGATTTATTATGAAAATGAAATAAAATAAAAGGATATGTGGTTGAAGGTGCTGAAAATAGTTGGGGATCAGAAGGTTGAAAATGAGATAGAGATTAAAAGTTTTTTTAATTAACTGAGTTGATTTTGTTGTTGTTGTAGCTATGAAAGGATCGATATTCAATGCGCAATACAAGGATATCATAGGAAATATAAGGGCATATAAATAATTACTTGATCATGACATAAGTTCGTAAATAACTGGATAAGAAATTGTAATAAATGTAGATAAAAAATGATGAGGTTGTATAATACATTTTGAAAATTCTGAAAATGTTTTTAACAATAGGAAAGATATTATATGAAATTGTAAACGAGCACTTGTTTCTCATGTGTTAGTGGAGCTTGGATGCAGTTGAAAGAAGAGAATTTGCTGGCAAAAAGGCCAAACTTGTTGCTGCTGAGTTGGGAAAATTCTCGAGACGTGTATGTGGTGAGTTGATTAAACTCCACTTTCAAGTGTCAATAGTGTATTCATTTCAAAGTATGTCTTTCTTTTTAGTATCTTTTCTAGTTGCAAAGACCAAATGTAGTCATTCTTGTTCCACATACAATTGAAGTCATTTTAATTTGCATTTATGAATTATATATAAATCTATGTCATTTTTCTTAGTTGAAATTTGCAGTGTTGGCGTGTCAGTATTGTATTGTATCATTGTCTTGGTTAGTGTCTGCATTGCATTGTCATTTTAAATCAAAGGGCTCTAAGTTCACAAGCAGAACTTACATAACAGGAAATCTTTTGCCTTGGAACTTGTTGGAGCATATCATGATATCACTATCAGTGAACCAAATTATTTTAAAAGAATCCAAGCATGTAATGGAATCAGCTAAGCCAGCGACTCATGTTGAGCAAGTGTGGCAAATCTCATACTAATTGCTTTGTTGCTCTCATTATGTGTTAACAACCATTTTCTAGTGTACGTTCCAGTTACCTTTGATAATCCCCTAAGAAAGCCTGATTTATACATTTGAGTTAAAAATTTAGTGATTCCCCCATACTCCTTTGATCCTACCTACTCCTTTCAGTTTCACTGTAGCTTCCCCTTGCATGGTTTAGGCAATCGATTGCTTTAAGTAAACCTGTCTTTTGCTTCTCTGACCTAACTACTGTTATCCGGATCTCTGGTCATTTCAAAAGCCTTGCTTTAGAATTTGTGGAAGCTTTGAACAGTAGTATGCACTGATGTATGGCCTTTATATATATATATTGTAAATTTCTTATGGTAAAAGATATGTTTCAACTGAATCTTCATGTGGTCGGCAATATCTTTAGCAGACACAGAGATGTGGTCATTCAGCGGAGAAACTTTATTTTATCTATTTAGGGACATGGATTCCTTATATCTACTGTTATTTTCTGCAGATAATCAGGCCGGACAATCATTTATGTCGTACATTACTGCAAAGGTGAAATTAATATACATATTCTAGTATTTTTATTTATAATATCAGTGTCTATGTTATTAGTTATGATAAAGATAAAACTGATAGGCAGTGTGATTGATATTCTTTCTTATTGTAACATAGGTCTATATCAGTCTTCCTTGAGATGCAACTTCATGCCTTAACACTACTTGTGTTTCTTTCTATTCTTAGGTTCTTGACAACATCCAGTTATCCATTAAAAATTTCCATGTTCTATACAGGGACATGAAAGGTGACTCAGTAAGTGAACTGTAAACCCCTTTTTGTATTTTTACATGTCCCTTTAACACTGTATTGTCAATTGTTCTTTCATAGTCTATCTCAGACATCTCTATATTTTTCCTCAATCACTTCTCTATGTTGCCAGGATTTTTCTTTTTGTTATTTTGTTGAAACATTTTGTGTGTAACTAGTTCCATGATTGGTTTTTCTTCTATGCAATACCAGTTTTGGAAGGCACAACCTTACCCTTACATATCACAGTGCTGATACTTGATTGCTGTAACAATATATGTGGATCTCAAAACTATAATTTGAAGGGTTCTATACATGATTTTGAGGCAGTTTAGAGAAGTCCCAACATGTTTTTTAAAATTGGCTAACATTAGGTAGGAGAATGGATAAAAATAATAAATATGAGAAATGATGGAGAAGTTTGAGAATCCGAAAAAAGGCATGAAAATGTGGTTGAAAAGATACTCATTTGGTAATCAGTTCATATGCTCACTATTCACTTATAACATCGCTTAATATAACATTGTAATATTGCACTAAATACATAATAATTATAATGATATCTATCTCAAACTTGTTTGCCTATGTGACATAGTGTTTATGAACCAAAACTTTACATTTTTCTGACTGTTTTATGTTAACTACAGATATCAATTCAAGGTTGAGTTTGATTAATTTCTCTTTATGTCCAAATGCTTTCAGGTAAATGTTATGCTTGGTGCAAGGCTTTCCAGCTTGACAATAATGAAGCAAAATCCGGTTGGGTAATCTCTTAGGTTAATTTCTAATGTAATGTTAGTTCAATGTGTTTACCTTACTTTCTTGTAAAATCAAATTGTCATATCTTCATTAATTTTTTTGAAAATTGATCTCTTAAGCTCATATTACTCCATTGCTGGTTTTCTCATGATGTTACTTGGCCATAAATCCTTATACTCTGTTCATATTAAATGCCCAGTATACTAAAACTGGATCATCCATTGAGCGTCCGCTTTCCTTGTTGGCAATAGATTATAGCTAGGTTTCTAATAAATATCCTTTAAACTGTTTAGTTATAACAACTTGTTGATTATTATTATGGCCTTGGTACTAGTTGAAAGCCACACACAAATTTATCATTAATGTTTGCAACAAGTCGAACAAGACACTTGTTGTGAGGCAGTAGTATATTGTTTTGTATGCACATTCTTTATTTGCGTCATTACTATTTTTAATCCTTGGTACCATGTAAGAACTTTACGAGAATGCTGTTATCAAATGTTGAGGCAGGAGTTTTGTATTTCTCTAGAATTCATGGTGAACATTATGGCTATGTTTGTCATTCCATATGAATACAATAGGATTGGTTTGGGTATGGTATTATATATCCTTTCCAATGTTGGCAGTCAGCTGGATAGAATATGCTGTCTCCTATTCAGTATATAACTGAATAAAGTTACATATAAATTTGTTTGTTCATTTTTTTATGGCCGATTATAACAAACCATTCTAGAGAGGGAAAGGATGAAGCTGGGTTGAGTTTTTTTAAAAACCAGTTACCATCAACAAGGTGGCTTACGAGGGGAGACGGTGCAAAAGTTTACAAGTGGTGGCTAAGTTGAGTGCTGGTAGAAAGATAAAACAAAATGCCTCCTAAGAACAACCTGACCTGCAATATGGGGGGCTGCAATGTGGTGACCAACGTCATAGTTGCAAGCAATTTGGGCATCTCTCTGTTTCAGTCTTGTGCTAGGTATGTGATAGGAGGTATGATAATTTTTAGGCAAATGCTAAATAGCCTGAATTTATTTGTCTAGTGCATTTCCTGGAAATAGTGCACTTGGGCAAGGCTAGCTGCATTTTTTAGTGGAAGGAAACAGGACCCCTAAAATTTTTGTTGAATTAAAAAAGATGAGTTTCCCTTGGAGTTGGGTGCATGACAAATCTTACCCCAATATGATCTGCATTACACGAAAATGATCAGTAAAAAACTAAATGCAAACAATATGTCAAATGCAAGTGTTGAGCTTATAAAAACCTGAAAGTAGCATTAAAAGGCCTAAACTAGGAAATGGAGTTGCAAAGCAAGCTGAGATTGAACCAAGATAACCAGCAGTTGCGCTCTTCCATGTCAAATAGAATCACCTCCAAATAAGTTGAAAACAAATTTGGACTAATTAGTTGGGTAGGTAGTAATACTCTTGTCCTACTTCTTTGTACTGTGGGCCCATCTCTGGGTTTCGAAAATCCCATGCTAGTGGAATGTATTTATCCCTTAGATAAGCTTTATCCAATGATTTGGTTCCACCTAACACAGATATGAGTCAGCGCGAGAAGATACTAATTTTCCAGCTCTAGTACGGCCATCAAACCTCAAGAAGTAGTAAGGATTCTTTGATGGCAAACAGAGATTTTGTTATTAGTTGAATGAAGACAGAATGACATAACGTATCTGGATGTATAAGATACTAACAATACTTAGTTTTCTGATCATGCTTCATGAATACTCCAATTTGGCTCATATTCTCTTCATTTTAATCTTTGTTTGGTTTTTCTTATCTGTATAAATCTTTAATCTTATTGGAGTAACTAAGTTTCATCTAATTCGATTTTAAAATCTTGCATCATTAGATTATCTGGTGTGAGAGGGGCCCAAGTAAACAAAGTTGTGGAGGTTACTGGTTTGGAGATCTATTGCAGCACGTCTCAAGGTGCTTATGATTTGGTGAGCATGGACGATGTTGGGGACTCCAAATTCTGGGGCAATACAAATGTTGAACGCAATAAGCATGATCATATATTGGCACCATGTGACGTTTCAGTGTCAGTATGGGTAAGTGGTCCTGGTATATATGCATGTCTACAGGACTAACTTGTTGAACTGAATGTGATGAATTTGTTCAAGATAAATATGAAATAATGTATTGGGATAAATGGGTATAATGCGTTAAAATAGCTTCCTAAAAGCTTGACCTTTTTGTTTATTGCCTTCAAATATGATGGAACTGGTGGGTGGAGTATCTTACATGGATATATATTGTAACTAATTGTAGTTCTGAGCATGAACAACCTGAATTGAAGCAGGACATATAGGGGGTTACATTGATAGTGTTATCATTTCTGTATCTTTACTCTTTTTTTTTCTGGCACGGTGTGTTGTTTTTTTTTTTCTTATGTGTTTTGAATGCCATTCTCCCCTAGGTTAACAAATCAGGAAAGCTTGATGATGATGCTCCTCAATATTCTATTAGTGCTGAGTTAACTGGCTTGGTTGGTGCACTGTTTTTCTCAGTTACTTGATGCTCCTTTTGTATATTTATGTACATGTTATATATTGGTTTCATATACACTCGTCTATTTTTTAGGTCATGTCTTTAAATGAGGTTCAGTTGCAACGGATCTTGATCCTATGGGATTACCTTTCGACATATCCCATGAGGGAGAAGTAAGTTTAGCACTGTATGATTATTTTTACTTCTAGATTTATTTATTTTTCATCATCGCGGTTCCCTAAATATTGTTTCTCATTCTTTTTTAATAAGAGACTTAATTCTCGTCATTGAGAAGGTTTTCATGGAGAATATGATAAACCGAGGCATATTAAGCTGGCCAAAATTAAAAGCAGAAAGAAAGACCAATCAAGAATATGTTAAGATTCTCACAAATTTAACATGGTATCAAAACCGTTTGATCTTTTGTTTTGAAAGTCTCTTCAAGCTTCCACAATTCCAGTGTCAACTTTCGGCTGTTTGCCCAAACCTTAATTTTTCTCTTCCAGTGTTTTAAAAAGCGCAAAGCGCACTTGAGGTGCAAAGGTCCTCTGGGGCTAAAGTGCGAAGCGCACGTTAAAAAAATTATAAAAGAAAATGTTAATTTAATATATTTAAATATTTATATTAGTACGATTAAAGTATTCTAAAATAACACCATAAATCATAGTCTAGCAACATTTCAACTCTATTGACCACAAAAATAAAACAAGTTCAAGTTAAAAAGAAAATCATAAAATAATACCATTTACATTTAATGTTAGACAACTCTATTTTTTGATGTATCCCGTTTCGAAAGAATATGAATTCCATTGCTACTTGATATACAAGTTGGGCCCTCCATCTATCAACTTAAACTTTTGGGTTGAAGTCAAGTATACCACTTTTCTACTACGGCGATGTTTATGATTCATGAATTGTATTAAGGCAGGGATGAATTTTAAGGAGTAGCATCTATAAAAGTGAGATGAAATTCTAAACCAAATCTCTCTCTCAATCAACTTTAAGTGTTCTTCAAGTCTAAGAATATGACTATTATTGCCTGTATACATACATTGTAAAATTCAATTCATGAATATCATGAAATCAAGAAAGATCGTCTCCTAAGGGACCACCTAATGGTTCAAGACACTTTTTTATATAAATTTTTTACGTGAGGTTGCGGGTTTGAATCCTGTTGAATGGGGTGGGGGTGGAGAAAATGGGAGAGCGTCCACCTACCGGGTAGCTCAGCCCATTGGGTTCAAAAAGAAGAAATCAAGAGTTCTCAAATTTAACACCATTCAATGATGTAGGTATGGACGATATCGTCCTTGGCACAGCCCTTTATCAAGAAAATCCACTGGTTGGCCAAAAATATGGTGGCATTACGCACAAGAATCTGTCCTATCAGATGTGCGGAAGAAACTGAAGAGAACTTCGTGGAGATACCTTGGACACCGACTGTAAGTTTTGTCTGTTAGAATTCCTGGCATTACACAATGTTAAAGTAAGAATTTAGTTGATTATTGTGTCAAATTTTTCTAGATGCCACATTTTGTATTCTATTTGCTGAATAATGGAAATTAGTTTACACTTGGTCTCTTACTCATGCTTAAACATGCTCCCTTTGTTGTGCATCAGCTTCATTTTCCAATAGAATCTGGAATTTTGTTAACATACAACACATGCATATTCCAGCATAAGTTTTCAAGTATGATTTCAGATGGTAACTTTTATTAAGTTCATGTCCCTTTATCTTCAAAAATCAAAATCATTGCCAGTTTGTAGTAAAGGGAACTTTGTACTTCAATGGCTTTTTATTGCAATTTTTGTTTCTTGTGGCTACCCATAGTTTTTAAACTTAAATATTACTATGGGTGTGATTTTATTGCTATTGTGGGCCAACCGGCCAACCATTTTACAATGTTTGCTGCCTCATAACCTTGAAGTCAGCGGTATGAGTCAGGGAAATAGTATTTCTGCAAGAGAAAAAGAGAGGGCACGACTGTGTACTAATATGATCTCACACCTGAAATTGGTGAGAGCCTCATGCAATTGATCACCATTCTGGTATTGCCATTATGGAAAGCCATAATGGGCTTGCATGTGAGGGGATGTCTGTATTAGAGTACTCCCTCCTTCACAAAATAATAGTTCATTTTCTTTTTTAGGGATATCTCTAATTTAAGTTAATTAGCATACCTTGAAATTGTGATAACAAGAGTACATTGGGGCATAAAGGGGAAAAACTAATCCTTATTAGCTCAGTCTCTACAAGAATGGGAAAGGGGGCAATTATTTGGGACAAAGGGAGTATAAAGTTAAAATGGAGCTTTCAACTATCAACTTAAGATTTTTGTTGAGTTGGTCCTCGAACGACTGCCTTATTCTTATTTCCATATCTAAAGCACAACAATCATTATCTTGGTTACAGGAGTTATCGCCGGAAGTATGTGAACTTGTACAAAACAAAACTGCGGAGTCTTCAACAAGAACAGGTAATGCCATTCATTTATAACTGATCCTTCACAGAATGTCTTAATTTCAATTTTTTATTATTATTGTTTTTTATGGATAAAGATATCTGTAACTGTAACCTTGCCACTCGTTAATCTCTCATTAACCTTTTGGTGCTATATTTGCTCCCAGAATTGTGGCATCATTAAAGTATTGATACTTCCCAATATTTCTTTCTTTCCTCATAATTATTTATTGGAAGTGTATTTTCAATTTGTCTTTATCAGTTAGTAGATAAAACCATTCTTCATGAATTGGAGCAAATGGAGAAAGAATCTGACATAGATGATATATTGAACTTCAGGTCAGCTGCTGAATGTGAGTTGCAGGTATGTATATTCATTGTTTAAAGTATAATTTTCTGTAATATAGTATTTTTTTTTTGTTCAGTTGCTTTCTTTATTTGTTATATGGTTTCATTCTTTCCATTAAGTTGACACCTTATTTTTGTTGGTAAATGGATTCTTTTGACCCTTTCAGGAGCGATATTCAATATCTTTAACCTTCGTGTCTTTGATGCTTCTGCAGGAGTTTTTATCAGCTTCTTCAATTACCAATAGCGAAATGAATGGTGCTAATGCTATTGTTGATAAGTCACCTAATGATGAGCAATCCTCAAGGAGTTCCCGCGGATGGTGGAACTGGCTGTCCCGTGGTATGCTTGGTGCTGGTGGAACAGATGATTCTAGTCAATTCTCTGGTGTTGTTTCTGATGAAGTTATAAAGGTATTGGGCTCCTAATAGCTGCATGATGGATCTGCTTTTTGAAGCAACTTATCCTCTTTTCTTTTTTCTACAGGATATATATGAGGCAACGAGTTTCCATCCTTTAGTATCCTCATATGAGGATGCTACTGCAAATGAAAGAATCTTGACGTGTGCTCTTAAGTTCAGCATTGATCAGGTTTCTGCTACATTGCGCAGCATGTATGACTATCTATTTTAAACGCTCTTTCTATATGATTTTCATCTGCCTCACTTTACATCACACTTCTGCAAGGATAAAATATTTTTCCAAATTTGCCTGTTCTACTGTGTTGTTTTGACGTTGATTCTGAGCATTAGGTATTAATTGTACAATGTCATTTTTAAAAGAACAGATAGTTCTGAATGAAACCTTGAGAAAAGTGACATTTGACTTTTGTGATATATCTTCTCACTGCCCTAAAATATACCTCTTGTTCATCTTGATACCCTGATTTTTTAATTTGACGAAATGCTCTCTTTCTCTCTCCCTCTCTCGCTCTCTTCAATTTAAGCTGATCTAAATTCCTCCAAACTTTCACTTCAAACTTATTAGATCCCCATTATCAATCTCGAAACTTAACCCAATACTTTCAATTGAAAGTATCCTTTAGCATTCAGTTTCCAAACCATTTTGTTTGGCACATCGTTCGAGAGTTTAACTTTATTTAACACCGCCCAAAATTTCTACCATTGGTCAAACTCCCAATGCATCAGTGGCCTCTGGAGAACAGTATTCCAGCACCAAGCATTATTGTTCCACTTTTCAAAATCGGCTACACCCCAATTTCTTGACACAGAGCGCATAAATTCTCTTTACACAACCCCATTATTCCATTCATCCTCTCAAAATCCAATGCCTGCCCCATTTCCAAAGAAAAAGTCCAAGTAAAAAAAAAAACTTTGATATTCTGATATCTCTGTGAGTAGTGTTATTCATGCGATAATTTAATTTCTTTTTTAGTTGTTCAGCCAAGAGGAGAATTGTCATTTTGGAATATACTCCCTCCATAGTGGACAATTATTTTGGGTCTTGGGATGGAGGGAGTTCACCACATGAAATGATGTTCTTAAATGGTTGCGTCTCTGTGATATTTTGTCTTTTTTGTTCAACACTACTATTTTACTCATACTAATAAATTCAATTTTCAGGAGTTCCAATCAAGATATTGCTGAGTTAATTTTGAACAGGGCTGTTATTGATTGTAAACTGAGGGAAGGATTTGCAAGCATTGCTGTTCTCATCAACTCAGTTGAGATGATTTGTCCACATAACAAGAAACCTATCCTATGTATAAGAAGAGTTTGTATTCTATCCTTGTGCACATTTTGAATTTATGAAACTAAATCTCTAGGTAAGGCATTCGTGAGGTTCCGTCTGTGAAGTACTATAGCTTTTTTTTTTCTTTTCCATCTCTTGAAGTCTTTGAATTTCAAATTTTGGCACATAAAATTTACAAGGGATAATTACGGATTACCACCCACTTGTGATGTCCCAAAACATGGCTACACTTTTCGAATTTCATAATATTTTACTACTCATCTCTGATGTTCCAAAACACATGACTGTACTTTTTGATTTCCATAAGATTTGACGACCCACCTATGATGTTTGCTACACTTTTGAATTTACATAACATTTTACTACCCAGCTTTGATGTCCCAAAACAAATTAATACACCTAACATTTACACCCATATGTCTCACTCCATGCGTAAAACATAAAATTTAACGATGAATTCATTTTTTTAATAAATATCATAGATGAATCCAAAATATTATAGAAAAAACAGAAAGATAGAAGTGAAATTAGAATTATGCTAGTTTTTTTTTTTTGTTTTTTTTTGAGGCAGAATTATGTTAGAGTTATTTTTGAGATTATAAGAGTATTTTGAGAATTTAAGAGTAAAAAATGCCATGAGCATGACACATAACGAGGGATAATGTATTTTTCCATTAAAATAGATGATTTACGGATGAAGTGAAAAATATAATGTTATGGAATTAAAAGTGTAGTCAATTGTTTTGGGACAACATGGTGGGTAGTAAAATGTATGTAATCGAAAAGTGTATTCATGTGTTTTACGACATCATAGGTAGGTAGTAATCCATAACTATCCCAATTCATAATCACAAATGAATATGAATTTACTTGTCTCTTAATCACTAGTGGCCAGAAAAGCAAACCGTCAATGCTATGAATTTACTGGGACGATGCTAAAATGTCATGCGGACATGTTATATCAGTTTCTATTTCTTGTGCTCATACTCTACAAGAGCAAACCCTCAATGCTATTATCCTTACAGTTAATATTGGTTTCTATAATTTAAGTAACATTTTCTCTATTATCCTTCTAGTTATTATTGGTTTTTACTTCTTAAGTCAACATTTCTCTGCATTTTATACTGCATCATCATGATTTCTTCAGCTTATCTGTAGCTCATTTTTTCTTTAATTTTGATAGATGACATTTTTGATTGAGTTTCCTTTTTTTGCAGTCCTCCACTGAGAACAATGTTTTGGAATATGAACAGTCTTGTAGAGTCCAAGTGGATGTGTCACCCAACCAAGAGGTTCAGTTGTCAATCAAGGTACTACGTTGCACCTCTGGAGCTCCACTTTCTATGCTTGTTGTTTATGCATGATCCTGTTTTGTTCTGATAATTTTTCTGTCACGTAGGTCATGCTTCAACCACTTGAAGTTACTTGTTATACAATTTTTTTCCTGAATTTCTTCGAGTTTTTTGATGTAGTAAAATCATCAAAATTCCAGCATGAAAGGGTATGTTCTCGTCTGCTTTACATGAGTATAACTTAAATTTCCTGGGTCAATGTTTTGCATCTTGTGCATGCACAGCATTTGTGACTCTGTCCACTATTGTAAGGTGTCATGCTTAGAAAAATGAACGAATTGAAGTGTGAAGACAAATAAGATAACTTGGTTCAGCCATAAAATCTACATCCACACTCCAAATGTCTAAGGGCTGGATATGTACTGACAAAGTTGTTGTGGGGAGTACAATAACGTGTGTTTACCATGTTAACAAAATTCGCAATCGAGGGAAGACAAGGACATTAAACCAGAAACTAGGTTCCATAACTTGGAAATGGATGGATGTCCAAGGAGACGATGCAAATAATCAGGGGAGATGGTACTATCAGCAATGAGAAACCAACATTCACAAAGATAGTAGTGGTTCTGTGACTCATGTCCTTTCTCCAATACCCAGGTCTTGCAAAAACACATTTGTAGGTGTGAATGTTATAAAGCAAGAAAGGGTCTCCGTGAATCGGCTAATAGATAATCAGTTAAAATAAATTTTAGGTACATATGACACATAATCTGAAGTCAGAGTGAAGGAGTTTGACTTCTCCTTTTCCAATAAATGTAGTTTTGGTACCGTAAAAAATTTTCCTTGGACAGAAGGAGTTTTGTTACCAGTTACCACCCAAATGATCAGGATCCCCTGAATCCACTATCCAAGGTTGAGGAAATTGTCCTTGGATAACCTTGGAAATGACTGTTTTTCTTTTGATCTTTGCTTAACCTTCCGTTCAATTGGCACTTATTGCTGTTGGCATAACTGTATTTGAATCTCTTAGACTGGTGGATCACTGTCCCTCATTTTATGCTGCCTATTCAGATAGCGTGTATGGTGTTCAGTTCATTATTTGTTAAGTCAGTATTAATCCTCATGCAGGTGCTGGCATCACTAAATGGCATCGAAGATGTTAAAACACGATTGTTATCGAAAGCTGAGTGAGTTCTTACTAACACCAATGCAACCTTTTCTTTTACTATATTAGAATTTGTTATGTCAATGATGTCTCTAATATCAATTATCATAATTATTGAATGTGTAAGCCCAATGTTTTTTTTATATAATTTTTATTTTGCAGGTACATTCTATCAAGTCATAAAAAAGTGACATGGGATGTTAGTGTCATCAATGTTATCATAAATTTTCCTTGGACAAATTCAGTTTCAGAACAATGTAGCATGGTAATTCTTTGATTTCATTAATTTTCTTGCTCCCTGGATACCTTATTCTGTTATCTCTAGTCTACCACCTTTATCATTTTCTTTTGCTTCTTTTGTTTGGGTGTATTTCTGTGTGTTGAGAGTTAAACCTTCACATACTAAAACCTCATGCTCCACTTCCATGTTTTTCTTTTCAGAAAAATTAATTATTGAAGTCTAACACATGCTTTCATTCAGATGTTTTAGTGTATGGCATGCAAGGTTCCTTACTATAGTAGTTCTTAAGAAAACTAATTTTAATGCTCCTTCAAATAGTTATGTGGTTAACCTTCTACCATTCTAAGCGCTATTTCTTGGTTGATAACTTGGATGTAAGGGTTTTGGCCTGGCATAAATGTACAAGAGAATCTTGATGGGGCATGGGAGCAATGTTTAATGGTTCAAGGCGCATCTGAGCGCAGAGATCTTCAAGAACTTGACTCCTATTTAAAGCACACACTTGAAAGTGAAATGTGCCTTTTGGGAACCTAAAGAACAACCATATTGAACGAACTATAGTATGTACTCTCGAGGATTGTTTATAGACTATTTCAAATGAGGAAAAGAGAGAATAGGTAGCAAAATACGAACATAATCACTTATTCAGAATTGCTATTCCATAACTCGTGTAACTTAGTCTCAACCTGGAGCTTAGATATCAATCATGCACAACTTGTTACCAATGAATCCAACCCTGAAACTACATAGTGCTTTAGTTTGAACATCATTACTTGCTCTCATAGCCAAGGTATTTAAAACTGTACCAGACCAGCCGGTTTGGTTGCTCACCCAACTTTCAGAAGAAAAAATCAGTGGCGGCAAAACCCAGTCAGATTCAGTTGAAAATGGTTCCAACTGGATTGGTTCTGACCATAAAAAAAATTCTGGTACTGGATATGCCGCTTGAAATTGGAGCAGATCTGAGGTACAAAGCTGAAGAAAAAGATATGAAGGAGAGGAGTCTCTGAGCTGCAGATCTTATCTGAATATTGCCATTATATATGATTGTTGCATGATGGAGTTTTCAGATACCTACCGCCATGGCAACGAATCATCTTTTGAACCTCTTTTTAAAATTTCCTTCCATTAACCATTTATTTATTTTCTGTGTTTTTCTTCTGAACTCTGTAGGTTTGACATTGAATTCCTCTAGCATGTGGGTGTTAAGGTTTTACTTATCTTGGTCTACTATTGCTATCTTATTTGAATTTTTTAATGGACAGGTATTAGAATCAAAAGCTCTTTATATTAAATCTGAAAGCATTAGATGCTCTTTTGCTTCAAGTACTGAAGATCAGTCCAATATTCTGAAAAACTTGTCAAAAATGATTTCTTCCTATGACTATTTGATGGGCTTCCAAATTCAAGATCTTTATGATCTCTTTGATGTCATTCTTGATGGTTTTGAGGTAGGTCCCTTGTCGTTGTTGGATTTCTATATTATATCTTGAGGAATGGTTCCTGAACATTTCCACTTAATTCATGCAGATAAAGATCCTGATGTCACGTTGTGCCAAACCTATCACAGTTTTAGAAAGATTTTATGCATCTATTAACTTGGCATACTGCATCATCCCAAATGAATCAATCTTGAAGCAGTTGGAGGTACTTAAAATCTTTTAGATGATTGTCTTTATGGTTACAGTAGTTCTATCTTAGTAGGGACGTAGACAAATGGCCTCTTAACCATTCTTTCCGTCGATTCATTCCAACTCTAAAATTTCTCTAATTACAAAATTTAGATACTCTAAAAGAAGACTTCTCCGTTTGTGATAATTTAAAATATATATATGCTTGTGACAGAGAGGATAGGTCAAAAACAATGGTTTTTTGACTATTACTAATTTGACTATTTTTCATATTAAAAGAGTTGAAATAATGCTATCTATCTTATTGAAATTGAAGGGAGCAATGGACATAGTATTTTTGTTGCATTCCTTTATGCTAAACTCTCAGTTTATTATGCTTAGTTTAGTTCTGTACTTATGAATAACATAGAAGTTTGAACTGTTGGTTTATACGTGCTCATCTTATGGAGAGAAAACCAAAAAATAGAGCCCCTTAACAAAGCTACTTTAGCCAACATATAGTTATAGCATACCCAGAAACACACCAAATCCATAAAAAACCCACAAAGACAGTTATTTTTAATATTTTAAAAATCTTCGCTTTAAGAGACTCAGGTCTCAAACCTTATGAGATTTAGAACAATGAAACCTAGGGTGAGGTCTGAAGAGACCAGCTTTTGCTAGAAGATCGAGCAATATAATTAACTTCCCTCCAAGACCGGAGCACCTGCAGTCCACAAATTTCCTTTCTTAATTCTTCACTCTTCTTTAAACACTCCCAATTCTTCCATGGTACTTGATAAACTACCATAATAGGAAGGTAATACCTTTCATTTCTTGCATTTTCAATTCTACCAATTATCAAATTATCACCACAATCGCTTAGTTGTAGAGGTGTAATGGGATCCTTATGAAAAATGTTTTAAATAATTGTTACGGCAGCCAAACTCTCATTTTCTATACAAAGCTTCAATTTAAGTTAGTTGGCTTTCATTGGCTTCACAGAAAAAGTGTGAAGGCTTTAAAAATGTTGCCAGATTCTTTTGACTTGAAAATTCAGTAAATATCAAATTGACGGTTAGCATATGAGCTTCTCAGGTAAGTTCTTGTTGAGAGCCTTGCCAGATAGCTATTTTAATCTGTAGACTACCTTTTTCCTGTAAAGTATTTTCCAAACATCAATAACTTATCATTTTCATCAATAAAATTCTAACATACTTCACTAATGTCATTTTGCGGAACTTTTTTGTTTGGAAAATGCAAGAATTTCCTGTCAGGGATATTGAAGAAGTTTCATTAGCCTATACTATAGAGAATACTTTCTCCTTTATGTTTATCCCTCAGTCAGTATGTGACCCTAGGTAGTGAAGCACGAATACGGGTATGGGTACCTGGTACAGCTTTAAGGCTATTTTTTTAAAAGCCTGGGTACGGGTACAACGGGGATGTCTAATGTATGACTAATTTACAAGAAGTCAGATTCTTATATACACAAAATAGAAGATAGAAATTGGTTGTTTAAGCTGGCAGCTAGTTGTTTATAAATTTTCTATATTTAGAAACTTCATTTATAAGAATAAATGAAGTAGTGAAGTACATATTTTAAGTTATTATTTTTGCTGTTCATGTTTTTATCAATAAATTTTAAATGACAGAGAACAGGAAGAGTTTTGTGATTAATTAACTGTGCAGTGGAGAAGTCTCTTGATAATCCTTGGCTGATAATAGTTTTGTCTTTAAATTATGTTTATTTATATTCAAAATAAATTTAAAGTACCCAAAAAGTACTATACTAATGTTGTCCAGTAACCGAACCGTACCCAATTCTTTTTTACTGTTCATGTCACTTGGGTAAGTACCCGGTACGTACCCAGTAGTACCCACGAAGTACCAATACCCGGTCTTGGTGGGTCCTCCTCTTAGGAGCACCCTTGCTTCACAGCCCCTAGGTCATATGGTTACTGTGAGGTCACCAGGCATGGTTGTATTCAGTTCTAAAGAGCATCTTTAATTGGGCATAAATTTGGGTTTTTTTGCATGTTAGTTCTACATTTGTATCTCCCTCCATGGGCTGGGTGAGAGAAACTTTGGCTTGAGTTTCAAGTTGTAAAGAATCATCTCAATTAAAAGCTTAAGCTGATAGTTGAAGACCCAATTATTTATACTTTAACACGCCCCCTCACGTGCAAGCCCATTATTGCTTTGCACGTGGCCTGTGCATGGGTCCACTTATTGCCTTGTGCTGGAATTTAATATGGGTGGCGGCAAAACTTGAACCCAAGACCTTTTGTCACCAATGCTCTGATACCATGTAAAGAACCATCTCAGCTAAAAGTTTAAACTAATAGTTGAAGGCCCAATTTAATATTTATACTTTAACACAAATGAAGTAGGTTATGTGGAAGATGGGCTTGATTTTATGATATTTATTTGTAGTAAATGAAGATAAAGTTTATTTGTAATAGGTTACGTGTAGATAGATTTATTTGTAGTAAATGAAGATAAAGTTTATTATTGTTTTTGTGGAGGATACAAAATATAAAGAGAATGAGTTAAATATAATGGTGGAAGTGAAACACTACAAACATGGTTGACCTTTTAGTAGTGGAAGCCCCAACCCTTATATGTAGCCCATAATTGGAATTTAAGTATCAAA
>JAYMSZ010000517.1:0-19234 GCA_036897665.1 Pelargonium citronellum
CTCAAAATCCGTATTATTAACTCTACATGTCGTCTGTAGTCTGTTTGAGACAAGAATTTCACAAGACTTTTTGAAACATTTACCTTTTTTTTTTCTTCCTCCTGTTGCTTTCTATACAGTTTCTTTGCATCTTCGTTGCACCAACTTTGCACTTTCTCAATAAAACTAAACATTTAATAATAATATAAATCTAAATAATTAAAAACACACACAACACGTACTCTCTCCACGCGCTACAAGCAAAGCCAACACCGTCCAAAACACTCTCAACACACACACATATAAATAAACAAAAACCTACGAAAAAAAATATTATTAGACAACCAAAACTCGAATAATTTTTGGTTTGTTTCTGCAAAACAAGATCTGCTATGGCCATGGCTCAAGCTCAACATGATCATGATGACAAGCTCATGAAACTCTACGAAAACATCGAAGAACACGACAACGACAACGACAAGAGGAAGAGCAACGACATTGCCACCGCCTTTACGTTGTTTTTAGAGGAGGACGAGGAGGAGGAGGAGGAAGAAGAAGATCGAGGAAGTGACACGAGTAGTGCCACTTGGGAGATGATCAAGGAGATATTCGGGTTCGAAGAGCGGGATCAAGAATCAGAATGGGAACGAGAATCTCAAGAGGGTCGTGCTCGGGCCAAGAAACGCAAGTTTAGGTCTCTCGAGGAGATTTATAGGGATTCTAGGGTGAAAAGGGGCGATATTGGGTATTGCAGCAAAGTTCATGTGAGATCTATATTGTGCGAGTGGAAATGAACGATGATTTTGGGGTGTAATTACTTTTTATTTTCTTCTTCTAAATGGAATAACAGTTTGGATTCTTGTTGAAAACTGTTTTAGAGATGTTTCGTTCATTTTGCAAGAAGAATTTTTGTTATTCGAGGTCTAATTTATTCTACGAAATCAGAAATCCGTCGCGAAACCACACATTGTATAGGTAAAACTCGAAATGGGTTAAACCCAAAACTACTAGACTGAGCCGAAACATGTTTATTAGGCCGATTTTTGTCGGTCTCAGTCTAATATGACCCGTGGCTCATTTTGAATGCAAATTAGGCGCGACTCTAAATCTAAGTCACTTATACGGTTTTGCCTTATGGGCTAAGTATTATCGGGCCAAATTCGTGATAGTCTGTGGGCCGTTGGTCTATTTGTTAGCTCTATTCGAAGGTTTTAGGCTAGTTGTGTGTGTTTTTGGTTCTTGCTCCATTGCAGAAACCAAAGCAGCCAGAGATGTGCCTTCTTTTAGTAGTGTAATGCTTGACGGTTCGGGTTGCGGGTTGAGGTCATGGCCGTTAGAAAAAGTCCACTCAGGCTCAAACTTAAATGGGTTGGACTGAAAAACGCACGTGTTCTTAACATATTATTTTTATAGATCCGGGACATGATCAAGCCGGACCAATGAAGATCTGTCAGCTAAGCTTGGGCCATAATGGGCCGGCCCAAAACACATTGGACCATTTTTTGTCGGGACGGATTAATATTTTGCTATGTAGTCAAGCCCATATATTACATTATACTCCCTCCGTCCCAAAATGAGTGTCCTGTTTGTCTAAATTTTTTGTCCCAAAATGAGTGTCCTGTTTCTATTTTTAGGTTATTATATTATTATTTTTCCCATATTACCCTTATGACGTATGCACTGCACATGGGCAACACATGGGTGTAGGTGGGAAAATGAGGATAATATTGGAAACACATTAAATTATCTAGTAATCCTTAATTTTTGCAAAAAATGAAAACAAGACACTCATTTGGGGACGGAGAGAGTATTATATTTTTTCTTTTTAAAATTTGATTTAACATCACAAATCTCCTAGTGATCTTGTATGTTCATCAATAGTGCAAACCAAAATCTATATAAAATGCCAACTTTTGATGAAAAATAAATGTGAGGCTCTCACATTCTTCCCATTTTTAAATGCCCTAATGCTCATAGAATAAAATGTAGACAACCACTACCTAGCTTTATCTTCTTTTTTCTCAACATATATACATAGTATTGCACACTATTAGCTACCATCTTCACTAGAGAATTCACAAAAAATCACTCATTTTTGTCCTTTTTTCAATGGGCTCAAAGAGCCCTTATTTGGCTGTGATTGTGATGCAAGCTTCATATGCTGGCATGATCTTGTTCTCCAAGGCTGCATTCAATGGAGGCATGAATAGTTTTGTGTTCATCTTCTATAGGCAAGTGATTGGAGCTTTAGTTTTAGTCCCTATGACCATGATTTTCGATCGGTAAATATGTTTTCTCTCTCTTCTTGTTCGTGTTCTTATTTGTGTTTTGCTTCAAAAAAACTGCATATAACCATCGTATACTTAGCTCAAATTGCATATACTTCTCTCAAGTACTTTCGAATTCTCATTACACCAATGTGAAATCAACGATGAGAGTAAAAAAAATCAGTGAAAGAGTGAAAAGTTAGTCATTGCAAAAATAAGTACAATGAATTATTTGCAATTTAAGTATAAAATATTTATTTGTTGTTCGTGTCTTATCCACGTTTTGCTTTTAAAAAACAACTGCAAATAAACATCATATACTTAGCTCAAATTGCATATATTACACCAATGTGAAATCAACGAAGAGTGAAAATAACAATCAGTCAAATCTAACTAGAAGAGTGAAAAGTTGATATTATAAGAGTTAGACTTTGCATAAATAACTATGGTGAGTTATTTGCAATTTAAGTATAAATTATTTATTTTTTGTTCTTATTCTTGTTTCATGTCGCTATCAAATTCATTTATGAGTTGATGTTTTTCTTATAGGAAAAATGTGACTCCTCTCTCGTTTTGGACATTCTCTAAGATTTTCATGCTTGCTCTAATAGGGTATGTACCATTTATATATGTTTGTTTAGTGGTTGATTTCACTTGGTCTCTTAAGTTTTCAAATTCGAGTATCGGTGTTTGTACGCTTGTTGATCAAAAAAAATAATGATAGTTAGTAAATAAACAAATAAAAAAAAACCCTTATTAAGGTCTAATTTGCTTTATTGATTTTTGAATTTACAGGATTACTTTCTCCTTGAACACTTATTCAGTTGGGCTTGTTTATACATCTGCAACATTGGGTGCTGCAGCTACTAATTGCCTTCCTGTCACTACATTCATTTTTGCAGTCATATTTAGGTAGATACCCAATTATTTTCTAACAATTTGGATTCCGAGTTTGTAAGCTGATTATGACTCAATTGTCGTTATAATATTGTAACACGTCTCTTCACGTACAAGTTGATTATCGTGTTATTTTCAGGATGGAGAAGGTTAACATAAAGACGATCCCTGGGATCACCAAAGTTGGAGGTATAGTAGCTTGCATTGGGGGTGTGTTGACCCTTGCCTTCTATGAAGGACCCCATTTTAAGCCATTGCTCCATCATCACCCCTTTGAGTTTCATGATCACCAAGATCATGTTCCTTCTAGGAAAACATGGGTGATAGGATGTTTCCTCTTGTTCGTTACCGTATGTGGTTGGGGTTTGTACCTTGTTCTTCAGGTAACGACCGTTTTCAAACTCTAAAATAAAGACAATTTAGTGCACTTAACTTTTTTTTTTTAACTTATAAATTTTTATAATTATAAGAGTCTAATGCAGTGAACCGTCTTTTTTATACTGTATGATTTGGTTGATTTGAAATAAAATAGGTGGAGAATTTAGAATCTTTCTTAATGGATTTTTTTTTTGTCATGAACCAAGGATAAAAGAATTGCTAATGGGTTCTAGAGCAAATAAGGAAAGGAGAAAAAATAGTATTTTATAAAATGAAGAATCGTATACTTATATTGCTTAGAGAACAATCTTAAGAATTTTATATTTTATAGGAATATTGTGTTTTAAAATGGAATTTCCAATACAAATTTGGGTTAAATTTGTCTTTAATGTGATTTTTATTTCAATTGAAGTATTTGAAAGTTATTTTGTGTCAATTGGACTTGCGGTTTGATTTGATTCTTTTCTTCCAATTCGAAGTCTTTAGAATCCACTTTTGTTGTTAAATGGTCTCTTTGGCATTCATTTTGTTAAAAAAAGGTCATTGTGAGGACTAATTTGGCAAAAAACATATATTGATTGGACTAAATTTGAACAAAAGTAATTTAAAGCACGGAATCAATACGAATCAAGAAAAAATGGAAAAAAATCAAATCGAGAACCAATTTAACATAGCAAAACAAGTATATTATGAAGTTATTCTCCTATTTTATAGTCATCATTAAAAAATTGAATGATTCTTGGAATATGTATCATGAATATCTTTGCATTTGTTTATGAGATTTCATGTTATTTTTGTTGAAAATGAAATGACCAATAAATATATTATATATGAGTAAAATGGACATTAGTGAACTGATATAAGAGTTATATCAGTTTTACTTAAAATTACGTAGTTTAATACCCTCATTATCTCATCACTAATCAAAACTACGTAGTTTTGATTTAAGTAAAAAAATTCAAAAATCCAAAAGTTTATCAAAATTACATAGTTTTGATTAGTGATGAGATAATTAGTGTATTAAACTTAGTTTTAAGTAATCTGATATAACTCATATATCAGTCAACTAATGCTCATTTTACTCGTTATATAACGAGTAAAAATAACAAATTTTTTTATATTGAATGTAGGCTCAAGTTCTGAAAACCTATCCTTCAAAGCTGAGATTCACAAGCCTTCAGTGCCTTTGCAGTGCATTTCAGTCTCTTTTTGTTGCCATTGCCTTTGAAAGAGATCCTTGTCAATGGAAGCTTGGTTGGAATATCAGCCTATTTGCTGCAGCTTACTGCGTAAATTACCTAACTACCCTTCTTCACATTTTCTAATATCTTATGTCTCTCTCTAGGTTAAGGGTAGAGTTGGCAATTCAGACCCGTGTACTCGTGCATATGAAATTTGACCCGTATTTTCGTGGGTTTGAATTGCAAAAAATAGCCCGACTGAAATTTCGGTTGGATCGAGTATGTCATTGAAAATTGCGAGCTGGATCGAGCAACATACTTACTAAAATGAAATCACACACCAAGGCAAGTTGGGCCAAACGGTTGATGCGCTTTGGATTTCCTTTGAGATTTCAAGTTCGAGCCCCCTTGCCGACGGTATGGGGTGAGATTTATGGGTTTAGTGGGGAAAGCTAACAACACGGGCCTTTGTAGGCCTGCTGTCCCGTCGCTTATAAAAAAAACTAAAATCACACATTTTCTATAGAAAACTTATAGCCCGACCCGACCCAAAATACAGACACGGATGAAACCTAAATTTTCAGCTCTAGTTTAAGGTCTTTCGGTTTGAGTCAAGTCGAGTCATTAACAACACGACGCTTCATGATACTAACATTGATAATCGTTCCATAAATTTGTAAACACAGAGTCCCCCTTTAAATTTGAGTCTTTCATGTATTAAAATATGTGTTTTAATGTAAATGTGTGACAGGGCATGATAGTGAATGGAACATCATATTACTTGCTAGCATTTGTGATAGAGAAGAAAGGGCCTCTCTTCCAAGCCATGTCAACACCTTTGGCTCTCATCATAACAAGCTTTTGTTCTGTGCTTTTCTTAGGAGAGGTCATTAGCTTAGGAAGGTGAGCACTAATTATAAACCTTAATTTTCCTTACACATTTCATTTTCATATATATAATTGTACAAAATTATTCCAAATATACCCTTATTTATTGATTAAAAAATTAGGATTTGTAAAATATACGAGAAATCTTATACATGTAAATTACATGTACCTTGTGACGGTTTGTAACGGTTTTATCTTTGCTATTTTTTGCAGCATTTTAGGTGGGCTCTTGTTTGTTATAAGCCTCTACAGTGTTTTGTGGGCAAAGAGCAAAGAGCAGAAGATGAGTGAAAAGTTGTGCTCACCAGCAAATGAGTCTAATATTCAAGTGTAGATTTTTTAAATAAATAAAAATAGATCATTTACCCAATAAATTTGATTAAATCACAATGATTAATTTGAATTTATTAATTAGAGGACCATGCTTTGGTGAATGAGGTTAAAGTAGACTGGACAATTTGGATTGGAGACTATGGCCACTCAAAATTCAACCCAAAAATTTTGTAGCCCCGGGTCACAACCGACTAATTTTTAGGCCCGTTTTGGGTTAAATGTTTCTTGAGAAATTACATTTTTGATCTAACAAATTTACACATTTTTCATTTAAAAACCGAACAAAATTTGTGCACCTTTTCGAGTCGGGGCGGTTAAGCCTTTTACATGTAACCCGAATTTTACAATTTCTTTGTATTAAAAAAATATTTGTTTTCTTAATTATAAAATTTTCATTTGGGCTAGTGAATTGTTTAGTGACCCTTTTAGTATATATAATAGATTATTGGGTTGGCCCATGGGTTTTTCAGTTTTATTTTCTTCTGGGCCTGGCTGAAATCAACATACATCACAAATTATTTTTTTTATTCCATCACAAATTTAAATGTAAAAAAAAATCCTAAATGTATTAAAAGTTGTAAAATTTTATTTTCCTTCGCAAAATGAGAAGACAGTAGTACATGGAAAATGTCCTATAATCTATTTATTAATAAATAATTTTTAAAAAATATTTTACATATCACACGGGATTTATCACCATGATTTGTGACTCGAAACATTAGTTGTTCACTTGCTATAATTTTATTTGGCTAACAAGTCATCAATTCTTTGGGATGAAATATATAACATCATGAGTGATGCTTTATGTCCTAAATTTTGTACATTTTTGTGCGTACAAAGTGATGTGTTAACCGCTTAACCTTTGTACAAATATTTGTTCAAACCATGTCTAAAAACAATAAAAAGTCCTAAATATCATCTAAACAACCTCAGAATGAACCAGAACAACGTAAATCATGGTCTAAGGTACTGCATTTTAATCGCATGCACGTATCGATCGAATGCATCAACCAAATTTCACTCCGACACGAGCAAATAGGATATACCATTATTTCTCTTCTTTTGTTGCATCAGACCCACCCAATTATTATTTAGTGGTATATAGTTCCCAAAAGAAAAAGTAAATAAAGAAAGTGAAAGAACATTATGAAGAAAATTAAAGTAGCAAAGAGTTTGGACAAAACTTTGAGAGGGATATTTTTAGGTTGGTGCATACTACTTTTTTGAAAAGCTAAGCTTTGCATGGCTCTCTCTTTGATGAAAATACTACACATGCAATGGTGGAGAATTAATATTGCAACTACTCTATATATATCATTTGGACCATTTTGGATTTCATCCCAAAAACCCTTGATTGGTCTTTTTTAGACTTGGGTTTTTTTTTTGTAACAACTCACAAGTGATATATACACATGGTGAATTCAATTTAAATTAAAGTAGCAAAAAAAGAAAAAGAAAAAAAAACATGTGAGTGTCAATTATATGCAAATAATAAGTTAAATTGAAGTTGTTGTTATTATAAACATGATTTTCTTTTCCAAATGAAGAAATGTTAGGCAATGATGATTGTCATAGAAATTTTTGATTAGTTTTCATTGACCTCTTAGTTGATGAAAGGGTGCGTTAAATTTCATAAAGCTTTAATTACTAAAAAGTCAATCTCATTAGTAGGATTTGAGTTTCCACCATTTTATTTAGTTCATTCTCTTTATATTTTTTCGATGTGGGATACTTACCCACTACAACACTCCCCCTCACGTGCGAGTCTCACATTTTTCTTTTATTAGTGAGCTCGACACGTGCATAATCGGGGGCATTTTTAAATCATCACTCCCTCTCATGTGTAGGCATTTTTCTTCCACACATGGGCCGCTGCAGGCATATCCATCTGCAAGCGGGCCGGAGACCACAAGTGGAGGCAACATAAATGGCCTAGGTCTGGATCGAAATCAGCTCTGATACCATGTTAAATTTCATAATGGCCTACATATTATGGTTTGAGCTTCCACTGCTAAAAGGTCAACTTTGTTAGAAGAGTTTGTACACTTACTTTAAAAGTGTGGAGTTTATGATACTTGATTCTATTTTTTTTTAAATAATAACAATAATATGATGGTGATTGAAAAGAAGACCACACTCAATGATACTTCAATTTTCAGCTTCATTTTCTATCCACAACATATCTTATTACATGCATTATATATATAATCAATATACATTAATTGGCAACTTCATGTTGATTTGATATATCTCAAAGAAATTGAAGTCTCGTACATATTTGAAAGTCACGTAACAATAGGTGGTACTTTATTTGTCATGTTAGTTCTCATGCAACAACATATCGAATGACATGTGGAATCAATCAACATTTGTTAATAATTCAACATTTATTCGATTTTTGAAACAATGAGTGAGAATTTTATGATATTCCATTCTAATTTCTTATTATAACAAAAAATAATAATGATGATTGAAAGTCGCGTGACTCAATGAAACATCAATTTTTATGTTAGTTTCTAGTAAGCAACTAGGGGCGTTTGTTATAGAAACCAATTAGTAACCAGGCTAGTCTTCGATATGAAAATTTATCAAAATTAATTAGGTCGTGATCGGATGCACAACCCTAAATGCAATCACATGTCTTATTGCATGTGTTATATATAAACTCAATAAACATTAATTGACAAGTACGTACATGATAGTTTCACCGTTAAAGAAGTATGGTCCAATAATTTTTTAAAAGTCACGTAAGATTCGGCGGCGCTTCAGTCTTCACATTTGTTCCCACACAACTATTATTCCATGCATTGCATGCAAAACAATTTCATGTTGGCCGGTTCCATCTAGTTCAAGAAAATTGATAATATATAAATATGATTTTCATGTTATTTATTTATTTATTTATTTATTAGTATAGAGTTGCTTTCATTGCTTTGAAGAAATAATAAGGAACCAGCCCATAATTTGTGAGGTACCACAAGAAGAAGATTGATTATATATAAACGTCTCTCTTTGCCCTACTTTTTTTTTCCCTTTCAAAGTTGGTGTGTTGTGTACCATCAAAATCTCAATCTACATAACTAAAATATCCAAATTTGGACCTTTTTTTATTGGGAATAAAGGGTTGGATCTTAATATTCTTTGGTGCCATCAATGGATCAAGTCAAGTTCATATTATAAATCAATCATACTCCATTGAATCTACTTTTAAATTTAAATTTGGCTCCATTTTTACTAAATTTGATAAGAAAATATTCGATTTAATGTATTTTAGAGAGTGATATAAATTTCAAAAATAAAACGATTAAGTTGAACAAGCTGATCATAATACGATTAATAAATCAGTTTAGTTTTTGAACAAATATTTTATTTTGTTAATATATATGTAATTGAGTGTGATTCAATCCAAGTATGATCCCACCACAGCCTTAATCAATGATATTATAAATCAAGAGTCACTTCTTTTGAATGATTTCAATTTTGAAAGGCCATTTGATGTGAATAGATAAGAAACTCACAAGTTTTATAAAATACAAAAAAGATCTTTACTTTGCTATGCAAATTGTGTGGCTGCTAATTAAACCAAAACAACCAACTTATATTATTGTTAATCACACTTTTTTAGGTACAATCACACATTCACACTTTTACTTCTTTTTTACTTTTCCTTTTTATGATTCAATAGCCATGCCTTTAGTACTTTGTTACAAACTTAATATATTAATGTGCATGAACAAATTGAAAATATATACATACATAGTTAGGTTTTCTACACTATTTGACTATAAATTAATGCCATGCATGTATTTTTAAGGGAAATATAATAACTTTATTAAGGGACAATGTAACTTGTGCAATGAAAATAAAGAAAGACAAATTTAAGCCAAACTGAACTAAAAGCAGACATCGAACTAGCGGAGATGAAAGTAGCAAGTAAAAAACAAAGCCGAAAACATTTCGTCCCTAGATAACCGATCCATCAAAGGAAGAACCACGTGCTCAAAGACTCCGAGCACTACCAATAAACCAAATCTTAGACACTAGGAAAACCCTCCCTCCAATTTGCTGGGAGTCATACCGCCACTCCCTAACAGAAACCCTCAACACAAACCGAACCAAACTAACTTGCATTTGACACCCCCGTAACCTGGTTCTAACACGAAAGAAGCCCAAGGCCCACCCAACATGCATGTTTAATTGTTCATGATTAAACCATGCAATAAATATATATATATATATATAAATGGGTCCGGATTAATTGGCAATTACTATCAATTTTACCTACGAGACGTGTTGCATGATCTTGCTTTTGAAAATGACCTACTTGACTCCAATTCTCTACTATCAATTCCTCAATCATATCCGTGAATTTAATGTTAGCTGTTACTTGATTCAGTAGCAAAAGGAGATCATACACAAATAAATGGTATTTATTATATATAATATATCTAAACAATGATTCAACGGTCCAAAATTATTAGTTATTTTTAATCAAATCACATGTTGATAGGTGATGTTCGTATATTTATTTATCAAACGTCTGTACTTTATACATTACGAAAAAAAAGTCACTACTTTTGATTTGTTGCACATTTATCTTGACTCATTTAAATGGTTCATTATTAGGTAATCATAAAATAAACTAAAACAATAATTATATAATAAGTTTGGTGCTATTAAATGATTAAACAAGTAGGTTTGGTGCTAAAAAAATGATTAAACTAATAGGTTTGGTGCTATAGCTCTTAGGAATGGGTTAGTGTTATAATCACATGGAGAAAAGGTGAATGGATAGCAATCAACAAACCCACTTTGACAACACTTAACTCTAATTTATGATGATTATAATATGATGATTGCATGTAATTCACCTAATTGTTTTGTTTTGTAGTGTGTTAATCCCCAAGGCATGTCTTTGTTGTCTTGTATCTCTTTTATATTTAATGATTAATTGTTACCTAACAAATCTCATAAAATTATTGTTTAAATTAATTTTTAATGTGGATGTCATTAAGTTGCATTATTTTTCTTCTTCTTCTTCATGACTTTGTGCAATTTTTGTTTAATAATAATTAATAAATAAAAACTGAATATGGGTTTCTCTGTTGATATGATGATATCCACTAGTTCCTAGTGACCAAAAACACAGTTTTTGAGTGATCAAACCTAATTTTGTCAAATATTATTGGGTTTAGTCCAAATTTATAATTAATTAGTGGGTTCTTGTCGAACTAGTTGGGTTATTAGGTTTTTAAATCATTCATTATATTTTATATATAGAAACGAAATGAAAGAATTGCAAAAATACCCTTTTCAGTCAAAGTGATCATTATGCATATTACGTTTGATTCAAAGTTATAATAAATTTATTTTTTTAATTGAAAAGTTTTAAAGTAATTAAACATTATTTTGACAATTCCTACCAAAAAAATATTCAACAACAAAAATAAATTCTTTGGACACCAGAACCAAATGATACTATGATAGTAGGCAGTAGCATCAACTTTCAAATTATTCTATCGTTGAAGCAAAAATAAAGTTAATTGATCTATATTTTGGTTATTCTAAGAATTATAATATAATAATTTTTATAAGACTCTTCTTCATCCATGCACAATTTAATCCAATGTGAAACATAATTTACATGTCTATTGTCCTACAAAAATAAAGAAAGAAATATAATTTACATGTAATTTTTATTATTATTATTTTGTAAAATTGATTTGATTCCAAAGGTATATTTACTTTTTCTTTTGTACCTGACTACCTGGTCAATAATTAATTTATCAATATTCTTCTTCTTTTATTTATCAGGTCCTAACTAATATCATATTTGTTACTTCCCCACTATTTTCTATTTGTTACTCTAATTATTTTCTTGCACCAATAAATATATAAAATTTCTCGGACAATTATTAACAAAATTATTATTATTATTATTATTATGCAAAATAGTTTTATTTTACTGAAAGTTACGCAATGTACATACTTTAGATAAATAAAAAACACAATTTTTTTTTTAAAAAAACAGACAATTGTGAAAATGCCATACAACTATGTTTCTTTCCAAAATAATAAAGCAAATAAAAGCAACTATGATGACTGCTTAATTTAGTAAGTTTAAATCATCCCGGTCTTTAGGAGGTGACGCAATGGTCAAGACACACATCTCCATGTAGGAAGTCGTGAGTTCAAATCTCATTACGTCGGGTGGGGTGGAGTTTTGAGTTAAAAGAGGAGAGCTACTCGTTATTGTGTAGTTCAACTTTAAAAATAAAAAAAAAATTGTTTTTTTGTTTTTGAAAAAAGAAAGATTAAATCATCCCAGGATAATTGCAAAATAATAAAAAAGCAAAAAAGCAATTTTCAGACTGAAGCCCATGATAGTGCTATAATAATTACTACTTTTTTCCCCCTATTAAGTATTATTGTAAGAGAAAGAGTGCTATTGTTATTTCTCAAATGCTTTCCCTTTGAATAATATATTTATTCATGTGACCCTCCCACTCTACAAATTGCCAAATTGTTTATTAAACAATTTATTGGAGCATTTTGTGGGTTTTTGTTTCCCATTTAAAAAAAGTGGTAAAATTTAAATTTAAATAAATTAAAGAGAATCCAAGATTGATTGTTTCATTAATATATAGTATAAATATATGATCATTGTAGGTAGCTTAAATTGTCATTTAAAGAAGAATCTAACCACTATATTAAAATTTTATTTAGGGTTGTATAGGTATAAAATCATCATAAAGAATCTCAAAAAAAAAAAGGCATCAAGAAACAATAATACATGAGTAAAAGTAAAGTGAATTAGATAACATATTATAAATTTCTTCAAAAAAAGATAACATATTATAAATTAAAGAAAATGAAATAAAAAGCAAATGTCAACTCTTAAGAGCAGTGCATCATGGGTCTTACATGTCCTAGATATTTTTGACATGACACCACTTAAATTTATTTTAGTTGGAAGTTATATACCATAGAATCATTGAGCATTAGCATTGATAATTTTACAAGGAATTTTGTCTAATGTTTTTTTTATAAAAAATATTAAGTGTCTATTTTGAATAAATAAAGGTGTGTAATTAGGTTAGTTATTTTCCTAACAAAAATGAAGGATTATGAAGGTAATAATAAGTGCACAAACACTTAAATATTAACGTTAAAGTGTTTGTGTACACTATATTAATATAATTTTTGTAATTGTCAATAATAGCGTTATAATATAAGTAGACAACATGTTTTATTTTATCTATTTGATGAATTTATATACAAATGGATAAAAATATCTACCTACTCTAAAAATTGTACGTACACAATAATTGTAGTCCACCCAATTACATATGTAGTTATTGTTTTCCATGTCAAATTCAATTAGTCACACCTAATGATCATTCATTTGATGAATTTAAAGCAAATATCAATAATTAAATGCTTTTTACACCCACTAACTATCCAATTGGCGGCCATGCTTCCCAAATTGATACCAATCACTTCCACGTTAAAGATTACTCGTATATCAATCACATTTGAAAAATATGTTAATCACTTTACTTTTCATTTGAGACAGATAAACTTTTAAGATTTAAGTATAAGTGTGATAATAAAGTTTAATTTAAATTACGTTTTAAATAACATACATGATTTATTAAAAAGAAAGACACTTAAATTCAATAGTTGCGTTATGAAACGTTTTTTTTATTTTTATCATTCATAACCTCTCAACAGACGTAACTTTTTCATCCACAATAATGTCGATCTTATATACATTTGTTGCTCCATACTATTAGAAACACAATATCACAAGTCACTTATATTGCATATTCTTGTGTTTGTGAATAAAGTGGCAAAGATAACTATTGCACAAAAGGTGGAAGTGTGTATGTTACTTGTCTCCATTTCTTTCTTCTCTAGGTCCTCCCTATGGACTTAGAGAGAAAAGAGATGAAGATAGTTTCTTCTTTAAGGAGATCTTTTTTCATTTTCGATATCTTGTTTTTAAGGTGTTTGTGGTAGAGGTAACAATAGTGGTGTACACTTGTTATCACGTGATGCTTGTCATATGTATGGCACGATGGATGTCTATATAGTGTCAATATCATAAACGTAATGATTGTGTGAAACTGAGAGTTAGCTATATTGACAAAATTTAATAATATAGTTACAATTAATTTAGTTGATTGTCGTTACTTTTTTTTGACAATTAGCTTTCTTAATGATGAATCCATAATAGCATCCACTTGATTTTAAGATTTCATTTGCCGTGTTGTAGCATATAGCATTTTTTTAGAAGAATACTTAAATTTAGTGTTTTAAAAAAATGTCATGTTTGAATGTTTCTTAATGAAGAATTAATAATATCGTCCTTATAAATTTCGGGTCTCGAGATAGGATCCGAAATGAGTAGTTTCTATGGGCTAGTGATTAGTGATATTAGCCATATGGTTTTAGATTTCGATAAAGTTGTTTTCTCTTTCGTTGTTCGATCTGCGAAAGTTGTAGCTCACAATATTGCTAAGGCTTCACATTTTGTGTCCGATCGTTGTACTTGAATGTCTTCGGAATGTCCGCCGAGGATTATCCAAAATTTGAGCATGCTTTGATTAATGAAATTCTGGATTCATTCAATATATATCTCGTCCCTATAAATTTTATGATATTATTTGTCATGTGTAAAACATATGTCTTTTTGGATTGGATGTAGTGGCATGTTAATAGTGTTATAGTGGCATGCAAATAGACCGACGTTGTTTATTTTTTTGACATTTGTACAATTGTACATGTTCCTCAATAGTGAGGAATTATTAATATACTCCACGTGACCTAAAGTTTTATTTGACATGTGTAGCATGTGACCTTTTCTTTAGATGAACTACTTAGATTTATTTAGTACATATTGTTATTTATTTCTTTTTTTTAACCGAAGCTTATATTATTAATTCAAATCCGTAGAAATAATCGGGATAATAAAGTCAGGGGATTGAGCACCAATCCAACCAACTACATCGGACAAAGACGACGAGGACCTAGTTAACGCATGAGCCACTCGATTCGCAAACTGATTTACATGAACAAAAGAAACAGAACCAATCGAAACTACCAAAGCCTGAATATCATAAAGAATCAAACCGAAGGCACTGTTGACCTCCCCTTTAGTTTGTAAAGCCTTAATTACCGTTAACGAATCTGATTCAACGACAATATCCTTTCATCTATTAACCAAGACCCACTCGAGAGCATCTCGAATTGCAAGGGCTTCCACTATTCTTACCTCCCCACAGCCAGCCCAGCCTGTACATATTGTTATTAATTGAAAGTACGAGTTAGCTAGTGTGACATAACTTAGCAATTGTTGGGCTGAGCATGTTCCGGGGCAGACCGGACCGACCCAGACTTAATAGATTTGGTTAGGTCTTTGGTTCATTACTCTTGTGTTCATTCAGTCCGGTCCATTTTCGGTCTGGACTGATTGTAATGATTTTTATCAAAATTATATGTTTTTACATTTATTTTATTAGTAATTATATGTTTTTTAAATCACTTTCAGTACACCAAACTTCATTAATATTGATCCCATCAACTTCAATTTCAATTATTGATATTATTTCTCTACTATTTTACTTAAAAGGATTTATTTTTAATTTTTTAAAATCAAATTCGGTTCATTCGGTCCGGTCCTGATTCAATCCACTGAAATTCGGTCTGATCATTACCGGTCCGGTCTTCGGTCCAAATAATAAGAAAAATCCGGTCTCGGTCTGGTCCGGGTTTGGACTGATGCCCAGCCCTATTTGTAACATATCGTCTTTTAATAATGAACTATTTAGATTTAGTGACATATTCGTTATGATTGTGCAATTTAACTATCTATCTAGACAAAACTTGATAGAGTAGGGCATTTTAATTTTGTGGTTGCTTGATTTCTCAACATTTGTGCATGTTTCTTAACAAGAAATTTTTAAATATTAAACACATGATTTTAAATTTTAATTTCCATATGTAGCCTAAAGCATCTTTGTAGATGAAGTACCTAGATTTCTTTGCCGAAACCTTGTTTGCCACAAACAAAAAGTTTTCTTACATATCCATTGATTTAAGCTCAACTCATTGTAGCTTGTAATGCCTATTTCTTAGCCTTAGCTAGTACTTCTCCAATAGTAATTCTTATTTATGAGAAATGGTATCAATTGGGATAGGTGTGAATAATTTGTTTTTGAGTCACACCAACGCCTATACATGTGATTTGCGATACCATAACGTTAAACAATGAAAGTTGTAAACCGATTCAGTCTTTGTCGATATATTTTTCAATTCTCGTTCGAATATTTGTCTACATTATAATGAGAAATTTGTCTAAACAGTTTGATTTGGAACTATTTTATGTCCAAGTTCCGATATTGAAATAATTTCAGAGGTTTTCCTTGACTTTGTCCGTGTCAACAGACAATTTGAAATGCCTCGACTTTTTTAGAACAGGTCCGAGTCAAATAGCAATGATTCGAAACACTTCTTTTTACACTATTTCGGAAACTCAAGAACTCAATCGTATGGATATGTAAAGCGGGGAAATGAGGGAAACGGATACTGATCAATTGAAAGTGAGTAAACAGAATTTCATATTGGATCTCATAGATACATATAGAAATATATTCTGTGGAAAGTTGTATTCAATGAAAGTCTTATGTACGGCTTGGAGGGAAATCTTAGTTCAGTATTTTCTCAACATTAACTTCCTTAGTCCTTACATATCGCAATATTCAAATCATCTCGTACGATTTCCGCACGTTTGTATATAACAATTTTATCCTTATCTACACAGTACATCAACTCATATATGTGATGAAAGTTACTGTATATATGTAAATGAAACATAGATACATGGCACTAACAAAACTTTTGGTGGTCCCTAAAAAAGCCCTAATTACAATCCTTACCACACAAGTCCATGTCCCTATTGAAGATGCAAATGCATAAATATAATGTGCTTTTTTTCATTGTGGCCTTCCTTCACTTCCCACCACCATTTTTAGCTATATCTTCTTTAGCTCCATCACTATCTCTCTCACTCACACACTATATAAACAAACCCTAGTTTCACAATTTTCTCAAGAAAAAAAAAAGTATCCAAACACTTTTGTAGATTCCAAAATGGGTGAGAAGAAACCTTACATGGCTGTGATTCTCATACAATCTATATATGCAGGCATGTTCTTGCTCTCCAAAGCTGCCTTTGATGTGGGTATGAACAATTTCGTCTTCGTTTTCTATCGACAAGCCGCGGCGACAGTTTTCTTAGTACCTCTCGCCCTGGCACTCCAGTGGTACGTATATCTGTTAGATCAAAACCTGCTCTGATACTATGTTGTTAGTTGACGTGTGACGGATAAGCGAGACTTATGTTGCTTACGTTTGCAGGAAAAAAGCGCCTCCTTTGACGTTCGTCACATTTTGCAAGATTTTCATGATTTCGTTTTGCGGGTAGGACCTTAATTACATCACTTTATTATAACGTTCTGTGTAATGCACGAGACTCTGATAGTTGTAAACTCCGATGATTTTTTGTTTGTTCTTTTTATGTATAATTAGGATCACTTTGAGCTTGGATGTAAATGGCATGGCTTTGGTTTACACATCAGCAACTTTGGGTGCAGCAACTACAAATTGCCTTCCTGTCATCACCTTCTTCTTTGCACTTTTGCTTGGGTAGGTATCAAATTTCACTACCAAATTATTGTATTTTTTTACATATCTTTTTGCTCTATCTTTGCTCTCATCATGACTTGATTGTTTGGAGCTCTACTTCTAAAAAAATGATGAAGTTTGAGTATTTGAATCATTTCCCTAAATTATATGGAATCGTTTATTTATGGGAATTAGTTGATTTCACTTTTCATGATTCTTTATGTCAATTTAAGTTTTTTATTTTTTCAACACTTAAAATATAAACTATATCAATCGTGTTTCTTTGTCTTGTCATCAACAAATCACATCACACTATTTTTTTCTCTTAAAGATTGCAATCTTATAAACTATATCGAATTTTTTTATTATATATTGTTTACATTATTATTATTTTTATAAGTGATGGGACAACAAACTTATTTAGGTCAGTGTTTCTCACTCTTAATGAGGGCGTCACAGTTGTTAGTTTTCCCTTTAAACTTATAAATTTCACCACATATCGTCAGAAAAAAACTCGAATCTGAAACCTCAGAAGAAATCCAAAACCTGTCCTCTTTTACATTATGAAAATTTGATTTACTCAATAATAGTGCATTGAAAAAGATGGGTAATAAATATGTAAGAGAAACACTCATGCAATTTAATTTGCATGTCTACTTGTGTTGAGTACTACTGTACATGACAATATTGACAGTGCATGGTACTGAAAACCATGAGGCAAGCCTGAGACCTCACATATTTGTGCATGGTTTTCCACAAAATATTAACTGCTATTTTACTAAAAGCAACTTTATTTTTAGTACAAGGGTAATAAAGTAATTTTACAAATGGAATTGCCAATGTTTGTCGATTAAAGTGAATTGTCTCGTTCAAATGGACAATATTTCAAAATTAGATTATTTAACTCGTAAAATGCTTAAAGAATTGGGAAACATGAACATATAAGTACGTACATAGAACAAGTGTTAATAAAAGACGGTTTGTTTCAAGAGACTGTTACTCAAGAACAGTTTCCTTCAAGTGGGTTTCCACAGCGTTATTATTTAGTTCCTTTAATGTTAGTTTCCTTGTTTTGGTTAGTTTGCTTTAATTCGTGTGTTTTCCTTTTGTTCGTTTTGATTTGTATGCTTTTATGGTTGTTTAGTTATTAATGAAAGTTTACATATCCTTTCAAAAAAAAAGTACGTACATAGAACACGTGTTAATAAAAGACGTTTGATAAAATATTAATTTTTAACCAATAATAAATCGTATATGACACATTGATATTACTACTCGAAAATAAATTTTTGGCATTAAACCTGAAATTTATTGAATATGTTTTACACTAATAATTAAAACCTATTTTGGTGCATCTTTGTCAGATCATAGTATGTGGCTTTATGTTCGATGACCACTAGTTGGTGTGATGTTTTTTTATTTTATTTTATTTGTCAAGTCATCATGTATGGTCGATTTTTCTTTTTTGTTGATGTAACTTCACATTTCCAAAATATATATATATATAAATTCTATTTGTCCCAAATTCTGTACAAAAATTATTGTACAAAATAATGTGGCAGCCTACGTTGCAGAATACAATTCTTATTTTTTCGGTTTTATACTACGTTTATTCGAATCATA
>JAYMSZ010000518.1:0-19230 GCA_036897665.1 Pelargonium citronellum
CGTATACGGTCTCTGGAGCAACAGTTGAGAGACCAGAATAATTTGTCCAGAAACCAATTCGGCGGGACCCAGTCCCACCTATGTTAAGAACATCATATGCTGCCCGAACTAAATTCTTATCTCGATCAAATTCAATCCGACCACTTAGACCTGTGAAGTTGATTCTCGAGAGTATATCAAGCAAATTTTCGCCTCCCTCGAAAACACGTAATGATGATAAGTGCAGAGAGCTTCCTTTTGTGTCGCGCAACTTGGGGTCATTTGAGAAAGAATAATTTCCACCTTCATTGAAAAACACATCAAGAGCACGAGCAGCTAACCAAACAGAATCATAAGCATACAATGCATATGAATTAAAACCTCCGTTCTCGGCTTTAGGTTTTAGGTTCTTCCATCGAGATATAAAGCTCTTTTTGAGGGCAGTATCAGGAGTGTGATGCCGAAGAGCCACAACCCCTTGTAAGAGACTCATGGTGCCGGGACTAACCGGTTCCAATGAATCCAAAACAGAAGGAAGCCAATCTGTAGCAATCCAAACATAGCCGCTGCCCATCATCCCAAGATTTTTGGCAATAGAAAAAATTGAAAGACCAGAATCGGGATTAACATGTACAACATAAACCCGAGACTCCATCAGATTCACTCCAACTAACAAGTCGTTGATTACACTTTTATCGGATCCTGGAGCGAAGGCTGCCTTGTAAGCAATCTTGGAACGCTTTGTTGCCAGCGCATCGCCCAATGCTGAAATCCCGCCTCGCCCATAATCATCATCTACAAAGATAGCAATTACCTCCCTCCATTCATAATGCTCAACCAGATCGGCAATTGCATTCATCTGGAAATAGTCACTCTGTGTAGTGCGGATGAAATACGGGTACTGCAGTGCGGAAAGAGTGGGATCAGTTGCCCCAAATGACAGAAGCGGTACATGAAGTTCATTGACAACGTGGGAGATGACATGAGCTATTCCCGAAGATTGAGGGCCGATTGCAGCTACCACGTCATTTTCCATGAGCTGCAAAGCTACACGGTTAAGGACACCCTGTCAAACTTTTCACATATATATGAGATATTGATAGGCACACTTTTCTTATCAGAAAAAGAACATAGGACCAGACATCATGTTAGATGATCGTAGAAATTTCAAATCCTTATGTTTAACATTGACTTGACTTGAGAACAATTCATGGGTTAAGAATCAGAAACATCAAACATTTTTGCAGCCTTGCAGGCACAGAAACTCGGTTTTGAATGCACTTCAGACATCAGAGAAATTTAAGCACATATAATATAAGCAATGTTGAACTTCTTAGAGCTAAAGATGGAAGCGAAAGCAGATTCCAGGAATGATAGTCCTATTCAAGGAATTGAACGGTGATCTTACATGACAGAACTCGCTCAGCTATTGAAAGATGCCGTAGGTAGTAAGTAGTTATAATATAAGAGGAGGTTTATTTGTTTACTATAATTGCTTAAATCTGCTTCCTATAAAATAGAAAAGGTGGACATGAAAACTCCAATTTCAACAAGAAAACCAAGAACTCATTCAACGCTCATAAAGCCCTAAATTCAACGGAAATCAATTTCTTCTGATGAGGCAATCACAAACAAACACAAGCATAAGAGTTCGGAAATCCCTTCCACGGTTCCTAGAACCCCGCTGCAATTAGTATCCCGCACTAGGAGATTCAAGTTTGCCCCTGGCAAGACGCTAGAATCAGCATTAACATCAGCAACAGCAGCTAAAATACCCGGACTTGCAGCTCTTCCAATAACTGAATCAGTAGTAAACAAAGTTCCTATATTCACCACTTTCGGCCTCAGCGAAGAAACTGTGCCATTTCCCGCCCCACCCACAACCTCCATGGACACCCAAACACAAAATAACCAGCACAACGGTGCTCTTCTCATGGATACCTCCATAACCAGAAACCGATATCGTTTCAGCTGACTGATTCTTCAACTCATAACATCATAAAATTCAAGAAATTAAGCACCTGAGAACAATAAAATGAACACAACCCAGAATAAAAAAAAATCAAAACTTTTGAACATTTTCCCACCTGCAAGACCTGAAAACCCCCCAAACCCCATCCAAACACAAATACAAAACCTACCCAGGAATGTCCAAAACCATATGGATCTAAAAAGACAGTCTTGACTAAATTTGGTGCAAAATATTGGCACCCACATGGGAAACCAGCAAATAAAGAACCACAAGAACAATATTCAATATGGGTATATTTTATACCTCAACTGAACCATCATTATCCAATCAAGCTCATTAAAAAAAGAAAAAGACAAAATGATATACATGTAGAAAAATAAACTACCTCAACAAAAGCTAGGTTAAAATGTTAAATTGGTAATGAACAAGCAAAAAACAAAAAATCAATAGAAAATGAGATTTACCCAGATGAAGATGAGTGAAGAGTTGCAAGATGCCCAAATCCAGATGATGCTTTGAGCTTTGTACAGTGAGATATGGAGGCCACTTATATAGTAAGCTCCTTCATGAGACACAACCACTAGAAGACACTCTTCAACTTCACAAAACAAAGGCAAAAAATTAATATAAAAAAAGAGACAAGAGAGAGTTTAAACAATAAAAAAAGAGTTTAAACAGTCTTGCAAGCTCAGTAAAGAATCATTTTCTTCTTTAATGCCTAGTTGTCCAAGTTCCAATCTAAGCTTTTGGGAAAATGATGAAGCAGAGGATTTTGCCATTTAATATATCATATAATAATATTTGGCCCAAATTAAAGAAAGATTCACTTTAATTTATCTTATAATAAGAAAGATTCACCTGGATCATATTATTTGATGCACTTTTTATTTTTTAATCACATGTTTCTTGATCATACTAAAAAATATCTGTTATATCTTTTTTAACATGCACTAAAATAAGGTAAAATGGTTTTTAATTTTTAAATGTCATTTTTGGGTAAGTTATCTATATATTTGTTTAACGGTAACACGTTTCACATGTCAACTTTATGTAGAAAAAATTCGTATGAAAATTCGTATAAAAATTCGTATTGTCTACAAGTTTTCCTACAATTAATCAACTTCTAATTTTAAAGACTCAAGTACTCAATTGTCATAAAAAATTATAGGAAGTTGTAAGTGCGTGAAACTAAATATTTATCTATAATTTAGTATTATTTTTTACATTTTTCTCTCTCTCCCTCTGTGTATATATATATATATAAAGAGAGCAAAAAAAGTTTTAAATACAAAGGTGAGTAGAGAGTTGAAACTCGACATAAGAACTTGCGGGTTGAGATCACATAAATTTGTTGGTCTATTTTATGTGGGTCAAACAAACGGCATGAATCCATGCATTTTCAAGTAAAACTCAATCCAATTAACAACTCAAAACTCGCAATCAGAACAAACTCACATTTTTTCAACAATTTGGATTAAAAGACGTGTATTTTATGTATCCAAATTATCGGAACAAATACGAGTATTAATTAGTACAATGTAATAACATACTTAACAAGTTGCAAACTAGTACTATTAATTTAGTAGTTGAGATATTTTTCATATATATATATATATATATCAAACCAGTGGCTGTGATGTGTCCACATCAAAGGAGGATCAGATGCCAACACATTTTGATTGGTCTGAATAGATACTTGCAATTAAGGTGAAAACTTGGACAAAAGTGGGTCCAAGAATTTAGTGTGAAACACGTGAAATTTTCAGAAATAAATCAAATAATAATAATCATTTGACCCCAAAATGGTTGTGAGTTGTGTGCACATTACTTTACTAATTCTTATATATATATATATATATACATCAATGGAATTTTTTTTAGTTATTTGGCTTTTAAGTTTCAATTGTTATTTACAATTTAAAATAATTGAATAGATCATAGATGAGAATAAAGTTACTAATCTATATTTGATATTAAGATTGATATCTTAGTTAATATTGACATCAAAAGCTCATAAAATAAGGGTCAGCTTATCTACTTAAAATACAATTTAATCCTTTGTCACTTTAAAATAGGAACATTGATAGAAGAATATAAGAAAATGACATTTTGAATAAGAAATTTGTACATGCATTGAAATAGTTGACGCACATATATGAAAATAATTATCACGTTTGAATTTAATTCGATCATAACGAACAAGTCGATAAAGTTAAACACACATTAAATAAGCTAGTAAGAGAGTTTTATAATCAAGCAGTTTTGTGTAGACCCACTGAAGGTGTTGAGCGTGTTTCACATGATTGGATTATTATAATTCAAAATAGTCAATCAAATTAATACATAACTGAATAATTAAGTCACGCACACTATTAAACTCGGGTCCTAACTTGAGATTCGAGTTACTTGTTTGGCATCCCCCTCCAACACAACTTTGCGCCAACCTTTATCTTTTGGCCTAGACAAAGTAAGAAATATGGACGATGATAGTTTTAATGTGCGAAAATGGGGGCGGGATTGACACTCCCTTCCCCCAACTCGCCCCATGACCATTTATATTTGTGAATAAAGGGACCTATGCTCTCTCTCGATCTTCTTTTCAATGTTCGGACTTTACAACAACATTTTGAAATGAGTCAATCTGATTTGAGTAGATGTATTCAAATATTTTCGTATATAATTGATTCTTGGTAAAGCTTAATCTCATTTTGTAACTTTAATTTCTTTAATCACATGTTCCCAACTTTATGATATTATTAGTTATATTAATTCAAAATTAGTTTGAGCACAATTTTTTTTTATTCTTCTTCCAAAAAACAATTGCTATGGTCACATGCAACCCATTTTAGTTTTTTTTTCTTGGATTAAACAACACTAATTGAAATAGCTCAAAAAGTTACTAAATATGTTACTTGATACTCCTAACTAAAACAAAGTTCAATTTGGACCAATTAATTAATTATTTGTAGCAAATTTTAATGTGTGCATGCATGTCTTTGGAATCAAGATCTTATCTTCTTCCATAAATTACTAAAAGTTGCACCATACATCTCTTGATCTCTTGGACATGGGAGCAACCAACTAGTTTAATGGCTCCAATTGAACTATCAAGAAGACATTTTCAGATTTTCTTTGTCAACATCATAAAATACAATACACTCAAATTTATTTCTATTTTATATTAGAAAAAATATTATATTTTGGTTTTCTAACCATTCATATTATTTTCTATTGAACAAGGCATGTTGAGCCAAGCGGTTGATGGCTTGATGCGTTTTTGGATTTTCTTTGAGGCCTCATATTCGAGCCTCCTTGCCGACGATATGTGGTGAGATTTATGGGTTTTAACAAAGAACTAAGAACTAACTCGACTGTCGCCCCCACTAAGGTGAGAGACACTGACCTTTATAAACCTGTTGTCGCTTATAAAAAAACACATATATTATTTTCTATTGTATTCACTTTCATTTTTTAAAAACCTATACCCTTTCATTATTTTAATAGACCTTGTATATTATATTATATATGTTGAATTATGAGAAGTTGGGACCATTTATCTTGTATGGTTATAAATAATACAAAATCTAGGAAATTTCTTGATGAGTGTCTTTTTCAATGGAAACAAAACATTGGACAAAAATTGTTGGACTATAAAATGTGTCCACAACAATTGCTAGGAAATTGTAATTTTCAACCTAGAGTCACAGTTACTTTTATAAATTAATTAGATCAAATATATCGGATCGTGTTTGTCATTCATAGCCCATTTATTCAAACACGTCGAGTAATTTGAAATTCAATTATCTTTAAATTAATTGATTATGTCACATTATGTCAACTCACTTATAAATTTTATAACCGGACCGTGTTTGGATTGATCCGCTTAACATAATACTAAATTTTCAACTCAACACGAACACGACTCAAGAGCACGAATCGTTACATCATATGACAAGTAACATTCCATGATTGTTTTGACTAAAACTAGAGTCCTCATAGACTAAAACTCTGTGTTGCTTAATTTCTAAGCCACATGACTTGCATATTTAACTGAAAGAACCTAAACAAAACATGTTTCACAAGTCAAAAAGCCATATTGACTTGATCAGAATCAACCTGAAGTGGCCATATTGAAATTTGTCATTGTTCCCAGATATTTTCATTTCCTAGGGCACAAGAAGCTTCTCAAAATAACCAGCAATGGCAACAGATAATGAGTCAAGAAAGCTCAAGAAAAATTTCCATCCAAAACTTAAGACAATAGCCAACGATAGCTTGTATGCGAAGAAAACGGGATGTTATCAGAATGTATCAACAAGTGCCACTTTGGCGTAAAAGTTGCAACAAGTATTGAAGAAAACCGATGTTATCAGAATGTATCAACAAATGCCATTTCGGCGTAGAGGTTGCAGTACGTATTGAAGAAAACAGGATGTTATCAGAATGTACCAACAAATGTCATTCGGCATAAAGGTATCAGAACAGACCAAAAAATGCCATTTTGGCGTGAAGGATGCAGCAAGTATTGAAGAAAACGATCAGAATGTACCAACAAATGCCATTTTGGCACAAAGATTGCAGTGAGTATTGAAGAAACGGGATGTTATCCGAATTTATGAACAAATGCAGTTTTGGCCATCAAAATGTGCCAACAAAGCCATGTCTTAGCATAAAAATAGTAACAATAAGACAAGCGACAGCAATAACTTGAACTCGAAGAAAACGGGATGTTATCAGAATGTACAATACAAGAGCTGGACCATTTTCGCGTTCTGAAGTTTTTTAAAGGGGGTTTTGTTCATTTTACTATTCTCGGGAATTTCGAGTTATTTTTATTTCGCATTCATTCGAGATAGGGTTTTGGGTACGAGCTATATATAGCTGCTGCACAGCGTCTATGCTTGTAACTTATGTTTTGAGACTATTTTGTATTTCTGAAATATCAGGGTTCTTCTAAAAACCGTCACTGATTTGCATCAATGTACCAACACTCGACACTAATAAGCTGAAACAAGATCAAAATGAGTCGCCTAAAGGTTATATATATACTTAATGCGAAGTACTAAGTTACATGCTATGTAATCATTACAGTTTCATGGGAACTACTATATGAGAATATTTGAAGTTTCATGCATAAATAGGCATGTACCTTCGGTTTCTTCTTCCATACATATTCGCATATTTGATCATCTGCTTGCTGGATTCTGCGGATGCTCACACTGCGCGAACATTCTCTTGATGGCGTCTTCTTTCTCGTCTATGAAGTCAAAGAAGTGATAAATGACCTGAGCGCAGCCGGTGCTTCTTGATGCAACTGTGAATGAGGGAGAAGACGGGTCCATCTGTTTTCGCTTGTACCAGACAAATTGGCGAATCATTCGGAGCATGAACAATACTAGGGCCGTTAAGGTGAAGGCGCCACACAAGAGATAAAGACCCCAGAAGCTGATCAAGTGCAGTTGGTTAGGCTCCGAGTTCTTGATTCTATCTCCAGGACACCCCAACTTGCAAAACCACCTCTTGTGGATCTCTTGAAGCTTGCCACTCTCGGATAGTCTCAAGATTGCAGTTGACATGTCAATAGCAAGCGGCGAATCTCTTTGAAAAGCCTAATTCATTGCACGAGAAAAAAGTTAACAACGATGACATAAACGGATTATTGTAACCACTACAATATTGATCAATTTGGTATGCGCTTATGTAAGCATATAGTAGATAAAGAACTTACAAAGCCCCATCCGCTCTTGGTGAATGCTTGACCGATGATTCCAAAATCGGTTTGCTTTGATAGAAACAACTCGACATAAGGAAGCTCATCTACGATAGCTGCAACCCCTCCTTCAGACGGTCCTAGCCGCAGCGCTCTTTCATATGCCTCCGGGGAGCCAAGAGGAATGAGTCTTGAGGGATGTAAGTAAAGACTGTCGGTGAGATAGCCGTAAGCGTATGATCCCACTTGGTACCCGATAGGCCAATTACTTGACATCAAGCTGTCAATTCCGGTAATTGGTGACGTGAGTTGCTGAACTGTGAGGATCGAAGTCAAGCTTGCTGTGTAGCTTGATGTGACTACCATCAAAAGGAACAGCCACACTACCATCACCATTCGTGATAACGGGCTTATGGTCTCTTCTTCTGTAATTTAACAACGCAAAGAGGTAAGGAAATGGACAAAGAAATAAGAATGCTCGTTAAAAGAAAAGGTATTAGGTTCTGAAAGCCAAAGATGTACTTACGTTGTGTCTTAAACAATGTTGAGAAGCTGAACCTACAAACAAGAATTGACCGGTGTTTAAGCTAAAGAGCATTTTAGTGAAAACGACAAGTTTTGTAATGAACATAATTTGAACGTCAAGGACACTCACAGAATTAGCGTTATTATTTGTCTTTTAGGAGGACCACGGAAGTCATCGTTGACTCGATGTTCTAGAATCCAAATAACCACTCCAATCAACAGAAACGAAGCTGCAGTGATGCACCACATCTCCACAGTGAATGGTTTGAGAAACACCCAAGCATTATACTGTGAGTCGCTGATAGGAGCCACGATGACTAGACCGGTAGCAGCATAAGGCTGAGAAAAGTCAACAATTTTTGTCCGGTTCGTCACAATCGCAATGTCTCCAGCAGCTGCATCAAACACCTGACATACCAAAATAGCAATGGATAAATGAGTGTTATAAAGCGAAGAACTGCAAGCTTTTCATCAATATGTAATACATACATTTTCTGCAACTTTTTTCACAAGATCATCGTAACTGGGATTCGATTTACCGTCCCCGAAAGGCACAAATCTGCAAGGGACATCATATGGGATCAACTTCCGTGCTTCATTGAAGACATCAATGGTATACCCTTCAACTTTATGGTTGGGAAGTTCAGTTACAAACTCGACAAAACTAGCTCTTTTTGGTACTCCAATTCTCAAAGGCCTTTCGTTGTTAGCAACCTCCCAACCACGTGGCCTCTCCGTCGATCCACCAGGCCATGTAACATTGAGTAGCTGCTGGTCTAAGACTGAATAGCCCGCTTGTTTGCTTCTCAAAGTTTCTGGAGGCGAAATCGACAGACCTGAGTTATTAGACCAATAACCAACCCTTTGAAGCTTCATCTGGTCAACATTAATGACCTCATAGCCTGTACAGACAGCGTTCCTATCAGAATCAAACCGGACATCACCGGTTAAACCAGTGAAATTAGTCTCGAGTAATTTCATCAGCAAAAAGTTTCCACCCTCGAAAACCTTGATCTTGTCAAGCCGTAATTGAGTTGCTTTCATATCAAGTAACTTGTTACTGAAAGAGAACGTGAAGTTTCTGTCTTCTTTTATGAACTTATCAATCGAATATGCAGCTGTCCAAACTGTATCGTAAGCATGAAGCCCGTAAGTATTCAATTCAGAACTTGCTGAACCTTGTTGCTGCATTTTTCTCCACCGAGACACAAAAGCTCTCTTCTGGCTTGATTCAGCAATATGTTGACGAAGCCCAACCACTCCCTGGAGGACACGAAATGAAGACCGGTCTGTCGGTGAGAAGGAGTCTACAGTAGCCGAAAGCCAATCTGTTGCAAGCCACACAAAGTTCGTAGTCATCATTTGAAGTTTTTGGGCAACACTAAAGATTCTCAACCTGGGATCAGGATTAACATGCACAACAAACACACGAGTACCGAACAGTTTCGATTTCTTGAGCAAAGCAGTGATATCATTCAGATCATAATCAACACGCAAGGGCAATTTGTTAGAAATTGTTAGCATTCTCTTTGCGAGCTGGTCGCCTAAAGAAGCTACCCCGTTCCTCCCATATTCGTCGTCCACAAAGATGGCATTGACCGCTTTCCACCCATAAAAGTTAACTAAATCGGCCATAGCAGTCATTTGGTAGGCGTCGCTTTGTGTTGTTCGGATAAAGAAAGGGAACTGAAGGGCCGAGAGAGTTGGATCTGTGGCCGCGTATGAAAGCAGAGGAACTTTGAGACCATTGGCGATTTCAGACATCATGTGAGCTATTGACGATGACTGTGGACCAATTATAGCCACTACCTCTTGCTCGAGCACCTGAAATGCTGCCAATGTAATAGAACCACAATCAAGAACACCGATTCTTAAATTACAAACACACATGAACGATGATATTGGACTTCATATGTAACAAGAAATTAACAAATTTAACAAACAAAAAATCAAGAAAACAGTTCAAAGTTTCGATTTTCAAGAAAATGATTCACTTAACTCAATATATATGACAGAATATAGTTAGAATATTTCGGAATTTGTTCAATTAGGTCAATAAACAAGTACTTGCATCATGTTGATTGTTCCTTACAAGTTACAAGAGCAGCAAAACAAAACTAAAACCGAATATAAACTCATACCAATAATTCAAGAACTACAAGTTACCAATATGAGATTCACATAACCACAAGTGAAATACACAAACAATTAGAAACAAAAGAGCCTGAAAGTACCTTCAACAGACCCCAAGAAGACACTGCAATTTGAATCCACCGGAATCAACCTCAGCTCAGTCCCATTGAGAATTCTGGGATCTGCATTAACATCAGCAATAGCAGCTTCCATGGCTGGCTTTGAAGCTCTACCAATAACTGAATCAAAGGTAAAAATTGCACCAAGTTTCACAACAGCAGGACTCTGGCAGTGCACAGAGCCAGCCATGAAAACCCAAGCCACAATGAACAGTGGCACAAGCACTAGATGCTCCATAGCTGAACAAAAGCAACCCAATACCAGAAAAAGCTCACCACAACTAACAATTAGCCTTCAAAGACATGATTTTTTTTAACAAACCACCAAGAAGAACCTTACAGAGCTAAAAACAAAGGGCAAAGCTAAATCAACACTGTTTCTTCATCATTGAAAAACCCAGTTACTGGTTTTGGGGAAAACTCAAAAAAGATACCTCCTTTGTCCTTTCCTCTATGAACCCAGAATTTATCTTGCCATTTGCTGCTCTAAGAAGAAGAAAAAATGGCTCCTTTCATGAAACCCCAACAATTTGGGACCTTCTGAAACTGAGAGAAATGTGTGCAGGAGACCAGAGAAGATCATTGGTGTGGTTTATTACACAACACATGTGTTTGGTAGGAAAATTAAACAAATGGAAACCTAAACAGGAACATAGACTTTTAGGGTCAATTTGGACTTGTGAAAATCATGTTACATAGTAAAAGACACGATCATCTCATTATTTTTGGAGAAGAAGAAAAAAATTAAAAAACTGCAGTGTGGATATGGTAGAGACGATTGGAAGAACTGGAAATTGGAGCCATGATCATTAATGACCACATCATATCATATAGTATTGAATAAATATTTAATCTCAACAAGTTGGGATATTTCTTTTGATATTTTATTTTTCTACTAAAAAAAAAAAAAACCATGTTCACCTCCATGTCAGCACTCAGTTGTACCTCAATGTCCTGTTCATGACCTCCACAGGACCACAACAGGTGGTTCAGGAATCCATTTATCTCCACACAAAAAAAGATGTCTTGAGGGAAAATCAAAATGGTGTCTCTCTCTCACATTGTTGCAAAATGGATTCAATTAGTTATGAAAATTGAAAGGTAAGAGTTCAGTGCATATAATTGTGTCAAGGGTCAAATGGTGGAGACAAACTAGAACTTACAATTCGTGTCGCAGCATTAGGCACGACATAAAAATAGTGTGATTAATTCGTATATTTTGTAATCGTATCGTATTGAATAATTTAGCATGTTTAATAATCATGGTGTATTTGTGTTGAGCCTCCAAACACGTCTAATAATGTTATATAAAATATGTTGGTTATATTATATAAAATATGGTGAGTTGTGTTAAACATGTCGTGTTTGTGTTCGACCGCATAACACACTACCGTTATTATTTAACGTGACACGCGAAAATTGTCAACCATTTTTAAATATAGAGAATTTTACAATAGAATATCATTTACTTATGAAAAAAGTTTTCTATGACATAAAATTCCAAAATAAAGGATCTAGAATGATGCTTTTTTAAAAGTTTTTTTCTTTTTCAAAGCACTTGTTCCTTTAGAATGTGACAAATGACAATTAATAATCAATTTAAAGCAAAACCTTTATATCCTTGTGACAAAAAAGAGCACTTTTTATGTATGATTAATCATAAAATGAATAGAACATTATTATTCAGAATTTGAACTCTATTTCAAGTCAAGTTGTCAAGAATGTGATTTCTTATTTAAAACTTTACTAAACATAAAATTTTAGTCCATTTAATATCAAAATTATATTAAATTAGTCTCTTATATTATTATGAATGAATTATTTAGTGCATGTTAAAACAAAGTAGTCTTTGCAAAGATTTAATAATTCTTGTTGGAAAAATAAATAAATAAATGGTGAAAATAATATGTAACATGTCATCAAATAATTGACAGTCTCTTTATATTCTTTAAACATGTTTATTTTAATGAGTTTCAATCTACTTGTGCTTAAAGTTTAAATGCCCTTTTTCTATACTATATATTTTATTTATAGTCAACTGACTATTTTTGTGTATTGTAGTAAATATTGTTGTGCCTATACGAGTCGATACAGATACGACATAATAGTTATTGTGATGAAGTATTGATCATAAATACTATACGATTATGAACACGTAATACAAATATAACATGTTAACACCATACACTCTAGCACGACACAAATATAACTTTTGAGTTAGACATTTTATAACATTGCAAGCCGGATCGGACAAATCTGTATGAAACTGCACATTTTGCGTGCAAAAACCAAATCAACATATAACTTAAACAAACTCATATCCTATCAATAATGAGTTCGGGTTAGGTCTTTTCAACCCAAATTGACCCCTATTCCTTTTCTTTGTCATTTTCAAACCGAAACCGTAAACCCGGCCCATAATTCGAAAAATCTTCAAGCTTCTTCCTCTCTCTCTCTCCCTTACCTCTGTTACCAATTGTTGATATTGTCGTTAAACCCTAAAAATCCCAACATAAATTTCTGATAATTTTGAATATTTAGCTACAAATTTGCTTATATTTCATCGAGTTTTCCAGGAAAATCTATGGAGATGGCCATTGCTAGTCCCATGAAGGTCTCTTGCTCTTTCCCAGTAAAAGCTGTTGTCTCTAGAAGAAAATTTTCAGCTTCTCCAGATTTCATCAGAAACCCAGCTCGAAATCGTCGTTTCTTTACTGATAATCTCAAAGGTAAGCTACTATCTGAGTTAAATTCATTCAAAGTTTCTATCTTGATTTGTGGGTTATCAGATATCACCGAGTTTAAAATTTTCCATTTTTTGTTCCTATGTTTTCTCAGCTACCAAACAGAGTAGCTGTAGTTGAAGCTGAGTTAAAACCGTTTGTTGGGCTGTTCAATTAGATATTGTTTCGCAAAAGACCATTTTTTTAGAAGTAGAAAGTGGTTTTAATGAATTGGTATATTAGTTGTTCACGGCATTTCTAGTAGTAGAAGTCTAGCAGAGATTCAGGTTTTAATTTAGCTTCCACCTTAACGCATAGGTTGTTTTGTCAATATGATTTTTGTTGCTGATAGTTAGTTATGTGAACAAGAATCGGTCATATGGTATGTTAGTTGTTACCAGCATTTCTAGTTGTAGAAGTCACGAAATCCAGCTCGAAATCATTGTTTCTTTAGGTAAAGTCACTATCAGAAATTATATCTTGATTTCTGGGTTTATCAGAAATTACCGGAAAAAGAGAGAATATTATAGTCAAATTTTCCATTTCTTGTTCCTATATTTCCCAGCAACCAACCAGAGTAATTGTAGTTGGAGCCGAGGTAAAACAGTTTGTTTGTTTGTTTTTTTTTTCCTTTTATTTTTAAAGTTGAGCTACATGTACAACAGGGGTAGCTATCCCCTTTTAACCGAAACCCCACCCCACCCGACGCAATGAGATTTGAACCCATGACCTCCAATGTGGAGATGCGTGTCTTGACCATTGCGCCACCCCCTAGGGAGCTAGTTTGTTGGGTTCAATTATATATTGTTTCACAAGAAGACTTTATTTTTAGAATCAGGTATATTTTTATTTGTTATATTAGTTGTTTAGAGCATTTCTAGTATGAGAAGTCTAGCGGAGATTCAGGTTTTGCTTTAGCTTCCACCTTTATGCATATTAAACGATTGATTCATGTATAGGTTGTTGTGTCAAAATGTGATTTTTGTTGTTGATGGTTTGTTATTCAGATCATGTGGATAGGAATCTGTTATTGGGTATATTAGCTGTTTCCAGCATTTCTAGTAGTAGAAGTCATACTGAATTGCATCCTTTTCGGCCTAAATGCATTTTAGGCAATTGATTACTTGGTCGGGTGGTTGGCGTGGAATTCAACTTTGTTATGCTTCAACGATATGAATTGCTATGTCAAGATATGAGTTTTGTTGTTGATGGTTATTCGTTTCATGTGGACAAGATTTGAAGTAACTGAGACGCGTATATTCTGCATTGATGTCGTTGTGAAAAGCCAGGTTGTCCCCATGTCGTTACTCCAGCCAGGTTGCAGTTTTCATCGCTTGCTGCTGTTGTTGGTGACAAAACTGCAGTGCCAAATGATTGTAGCAGACAACAGTCGTTATCTTCTGGTCCTGAACCTATTGATGATAAGCCGGAAGAGGAAAATGAAGTTAATTATGTCCGAGTATGCGACAGGCTAATTGAGGTTTTCATGGTGGACAAGCCCAATCCAACAGATTGGAGGAAGTTGCTAGCTTTTAGCAAGGAATGGAATAATCTCCGGCCTCATTTCTTTAAACGGTGCCAGGACCGAGCAGATAGTGAGAGTGATCCAGAGATGAAGCATAACTTACTCAGGCTCGGGAGGAAGCTGAAAGTGGTAGGATTCATTCAAAAATCAAGCATGCATTGTTGTTTTCTATTGACATATTTAAAAAGTTGAACCTCTCTTGTACAGGTTGATGAGGATGTGCAAAGGCACAATGAACTTGTTGAAGTGATTAGAGGGTCGCCTTCGGAGATCAGTGAGATTGTTGCTAGGCGCCGTAAAGATTTCACTGAAGAGTTTTTTGTGCATCTTTTCTTCGTCGCACAATCATATCTCGACAATCCAATTGAGCAAAATGGTGAGACTTATTAAAAAAAAAAGGATTCCCAATCTTGATTCCGATTCCTGAACAAAAATTGCAATCCAAATTGTTACCTTAGTATCTTTTACTTTCAGTGATATTTAACCCTTGTCAAGAGGGCTTGGAAGGAAAATGAGACTCAATATTTGGATCTACCTTCAAATCACAGCCTTTGTTCTTTTGGAAAACGATTCTTCCTTGTAAACAAATGACGTGTTTTCCCATGTAAGCTAAAAAGTTTGTAATGACTGATAGAAAAGGTTGTGCAATTTTGTAAAGCACTAAAATGATCCCCTGATGGCAATGGGATCGAACGGTAAGATCAGATTTCACATCAACTACACGGGAAAACACATCTGATTAGAGGACATGTACCAATCCTAGTCCTTTTTTCTTCATTTTTATGTTTTAGGTAATGATGATGACATTTTTTTTTATGTCTGTGTTATAAGCTTTGATGGAGCTTGGGAGCTCATGCCTAGATGCGGTCGAAGCATACGATAGCGCAACTGAAACCATTGAATCAATACACGCTGCACAGTCGAAACTAGAAGATATTTTCAATTCTCCTACTCTTGACGCTGCTTGCAGAAAGATAGACAATTTGGTCGAGAAGAACCAACTTGATTCCACCATGACGCTGATGATAACAAAAGCATGGTCCGCTGCCAAGGACTCAACCATGACGAAAGATGAGGTACATTGATTGTCAAATCCAAAAAAATGCATTACTTTTAACTTTCTTGCATGAACCTGAAGTTTCCAATTGTTCATATGATGACGTTTTCTATTATTGGCCTTCTGGTTGTAGGCGAAAGATATATTGTATCATTTGTACATGGCTTCAAGAAAGAATCTTGAGAAGCTCGTGCCAAAAGAGACTAGGATAATGAAGTATCTTCTCACTATTGAGGATCCGGAGGAGCGTCTAGGTGCCCTAAAAGATGCATTTACACCTCCGGCACACGAAAGTGAAGAAGAGGATGATCTTTACACGTAAGTGTATCCAAATTTCTTAATTAGCGGGAAGTACAATGTTTCATATTTTGCTGCTCTGATGAATATTTATTGAATCAAACTATCAAGTTCTTGAATGCTCGCTAATTATGCTCCACCAAAGTCATCTTCATGACTAAAAAGTCTTGATACAAACATAAACAACGAGAATCTCATTGTCATTTTGATTCTTGAACCAATATTTATTTCCAAAAGTTACGCAAGTTCTAAAAAGTAGCTTCATATTTTTCCCGCTACAATTTGCAGGACCCCAGAGAAGCTCCACACGCGCGTAAAAGCTGTGGTGGATGCTTATAATTTCAGCACGGGCGGCACTCTCTTGAGTGAAGCTAAGGATCTGATGAACCCAAAGATCATGGTAAAGCTCGAGGAACTGAGGAAATTAATCGAAAAACACTTCATGTGAGATCTTAACCAATACTTCTTCTGTTCTACGGATCTTTCATACGCTCTTTGGTTCGCATTATTTGGGGCATAAACATCAAGAACTCTTCACTCTCTGGATGTTTCGGAAACATAACAAAATCTTGGATTTGGTATGCCAAGAAATGGAGATGGATCAACGTCATCATCAATAGCTCACAGTTCATAAGCTTTTTAATTCATTTGTATATAGTGTAGTCTCTCCATTCTAGTCCACACTGTAAGTTGCTTCTAAATTGCAAAGCTAATGGTGTCTTCTTTATTTTTTGTAGACATTATATGTTTTCTAGTAATACAAGACTTGGACTCATTTTTTCCATTTGTTTATGAAGTACATGAAAGAAACTGTACATGTGATCTGTTGAGATTAATATCTAGACTGTCCAAACAGAGTGCCTAATGTATTTTTCAACCAACGTCTTGCTGGCCAAGCTGTAAGTAAGCTTCGGCTTCGGTTGTGAAGTCTCTCGAGTCTCGGGATTCAAGTTTCTTTGACGATGGTATTTGTGAATATTAATGATGTAATAGAATGTGAATCTGGGTTGTATAAGAAAGGTGTATTTTTCAAAAACTAGCTCAAAAAATGTTGAGAGCTACTCAGTTATATTCTGAACTCTACTCGAAACTTGAAGAAACGCGTGTTAGAAATTTAGAAGAAGGTAAAGATGGATGACGTTTGGTAAACAAGTGCAAATGAACTTCTTTCAGCTGCAAGTTTCTGCAAATCTGTTAGAAGGAGACACTTTCTACAAGAGTTTGGAGCTTCCTATGGAAAATTTATGCTACTGAAAGAGCGTGCTTATGCTTCTTGTATGTGTTGTAGCACAACTCACGACATGAAATTGTCGTGAAACATTAAGTTCTTTACAACCCATCCACATATGAGTATAAAGAGAAAATGTCAACTTTTAACTAAGTTGACTTGAAAAAAACCGAGACACTCATTTTAAAACGAAAGCAATATTATTGCTAGCTGAATTTGGAGTATCTATTTTCTTGCATCCAAACATAAAATAGGGTTAAGGATAACCTGGACAAGACTGGAATGAGGGGTAACATTGTAATTAAACGAACCACACCCTCTCCAAGATAACATAAACAGTTGATTCGGATAGGCCCTTTCTCATCTTCATCTTCAAAGTGTACAAGACTGTGAAAGCTGATGCTCAGGAGCTCTTAGCAATGGCTTCCTCAATCGCCTCCTCTGTCCACACCAGGTCAAAACCCTAACCCTGACCCTACTTTCCTCTCCATTTACTATTTGAACCTTCTGAGTTGTTCTTGTGAATTAAAGCTCTTTTTTTTTTTTACTTCATTTCTCAAACCAGGACCTCTATGTGCTCATGTTCCATATTTTGCTTCTGGGTAGCCTTAATTTTTGTCAAATTTGGGTAAAGTTGAGTTTTTTATGTAATGGGTCTTGTGTGTTCTGCATTGTTGTTGCTGTTTTTTCTTCTGTTATGAATTTGAGTATTGGGGCTCTTAATACATTGGTTTTGTGGTAATTGTTTCATATTTGAACCTTAAACATGTGTATTTACTTGAACTCTGCCTCTTTGTCTTTAGAATTGTACATGGAGTTGCTGAAATTACTTATTTTGTACTGATACTGAAGTAAATTTGTTGTCCAATGACTGTTATGGGTATGTGAAAGCACTAATTGAACAATGCCTTGAAATGGGTTTTATGTAAAAATGGGAGTGGCCATAGCACTCCGTATTTGGATTGGTTTTTGCATCTGCATGTGGACAGGGTGTTGCCAAAGATAATACCTAATAGCTTGAAATGTGATGTTTTTGACATGATAAAGCAGCTGAGATTTTAGTAGTTTTGTTCAACTTTAAATCTTTTTCGTCTTGTGGTTGAAGTTTTGATGGTTTCTCATTCTTTTTTGTTTTATACTGAAAACGGCATAAGTAATTGATTCTAATATAATAGCATGAGTTAACAACTAGAAATGAATATAGAGGTGGGTTTATAACGTAATGTGATTTAAAGCCTTATGTATCGAGTGGTTTAAGTGTTCAGTTTTTCTACGTAAGTCCTTGTGTTTGAGTTGTCTTAGGGGCAGGCGGGCAGAGATACTATATATAATGTAGTGTAGTGTTTGGTAGTAATTTTTTGAATCTCCTCTTCTCTTGAATATTACTCCCTCTGTTTCAAAATAATTGTCCGTTGGGAAGTTGCTGTTTCGGGTTTGGAGGTAACTGGAATTTTGAATGAATAATCAAAAGTTTTTGACAAGAGACTATCCTCGTGACTTATTTTCCATTCTGCAGTGTCATATATATGTATAGGTCGTTGGGTTTGGCTTAAAGTTCAAGATACCGAACTCAGCAGTGCTAGAAATTAGTGGTATAAAACTATAAGCATGCCTTTGCATCTTGATACCTTGTACATAAACGTAATTTCCAGATGAGTCTGAGATGGTTATATTTTTTGCACCATGACTATTTTAGTCGTTATGTACACTGAACTTATGTGTCTTTTGTCGTGTTTCAGCAGCCTGAGGTCATCGTTTTTTGGCGAGAGAAATGGGCTCGGTGTGTCCATTGTTCCCCCAAAACGTGTTACTTTTACCATCAGGAAAATTGAATGCAAGGAATCTCGAATAGGGAAGCAGCCTATTGAAGTGCCATCCAATGTGACAATTACTTTGGAACAACAATTTTTTAAGGTAAAGGGTCCTCTTGGAGAACTTTCAAGGAGCTATCCACGAGAAGTG
>JAYMSZ010000519.1:0-19218 GCA_036897665.1 Pelargonium citronellum
AAGTTCCATTGCCGGGAATCGAACCCGGGTCTCTTGGGTGAAAGCCAAGTATCCTAACCGCTGGACGACAATGGATTTGTGTTGACTTCAAGCATATTATGTTATTTAACTTTTGTTTGCACATTTCTGTGTTTACCTTTTCATTTTTGATACTTGAGTTCGGTTCCCATTCCTGTTTAATTATTTATGGTAATCTTCTAAGGCGGTTGGGTTTCAGACATGAACATTTGATGACAACTTTATTGAATGACATGAAACAAAGCAAATTAAATGTAAGTCTTAGATATAGTCTCTCAATATTTATTGTGAAATTTATGAAACCATGTTTTCAAACACAAAATTAAGAAGAAACAAAGATGTACATCCACCAAAATGAAGTCACAAAGGTCAGTGGGCAGAGTGAGTTGTGGCCGTCTTCTTGAAATCAATTTTATCAACCTTCACTTCCCCATCAATGAGTTCGTATACATACACGACCACACGCAAGCCATCAATATCCATGAGAACAAAACTCGGGTTCACATCATATGTGATACTACTATGGGCGCCCGTTGCAGAGCCAGGGTTTATCACTACACCTCCTTCGTGTTTGTAGGCTTTGAACTGATGAGTATGACCCGTCACGAGAATGTCCACATCCAATTTCCTTTGCAACATCGCCAGCGAATCCAAGTCTCCCCATGGAACAACCTTGACAAGGTGGTGCAGAAAAAGAATTAACTCATGATTCTAGACAAAAATAATATGTGCAAAAACGACATAGATGCACATGTGATTGTTGTATGGAATTGTAAAAACAAAGCATTCCCACAACCAGTTAAGCCGAAGGGAGGTACTAAAAAGAGTGCAGAGAAATGAATTCCGTGGACTTTGCTTTTCACATACCCGACGTAGGCTACCGAGGTAAATACAAATAGAACAGGAGAATTTTTTTGTATGAAATCATTGTGGATGTAAAAATAGTTAAAGCTTAACATATCATATTATGCTAAACAGCTAATAAGCATAAACCTGCATCACTGTGAGTATGAGCATAATAATATTTCTTCAGAGCAAATAACAAGATCAAACAGACACATCAACAAAGAGTAGACAGCAGAAAAACAAACCTGATGGCCATGGCATATTCCGACCTTGAACTGACCAATAGTCAATATCTTGGTTTCCGGATAACGTGAATCTTCATCATATTCACCTCGTGTAATGTGCATATCCGGACAAAGACTCCTTAAGTAATCATGAACTTCCTGATCATGAAAATCATATCATACAATTATTTGCAGCTCTGATATCATGTGAAAACTCTAAAAAACTGTATTAGCTTGGATAATTTACTATACTCATATATAGGAAATCAGCCCATCAAGGCACAAATCTAGGCTATAACCTTTGACGCAGCAAAACAGCACAAGTTAAAAGTTAGAGAGAACCTAGAGTTTAAACAACACGTACAATACGCACCACATCAGATGGAAATTGTAAGCACAAAAATTCAAGGAAAATAAACTGTCTAGGGTGTGGGGCATGAAACAAGGTTTAACCAAACTTCTGAGATATGCAACAAGAGAAGATATGAAGACTGAGGTGGAGTCTTGGGATTCTAAAAGCTAAAACTTTTGTGGTCACTACAGAAAATCTGTCATTACATATTTGCAAAAGAATCCAGTTGGAACTTGGAAGCCAATCTCATTTTAAGGCTAAATATAAAGTTGAATCAATATAGTCTGAATATTTAATTTTTCCTTGCCAATAATCCAATCGTAATAACAAAGTTTATCTGGGACATATGCTACGGATCCACTACACAAACATGCCAATTAGGCTACAGCTTCAAATTCACAAATTATTGCCAGGGCAGCAGTAGAATGCAATGAGAGGGAAGTTACAATTCTGAGTTCTATTTCGAATTGTTTTTTTACAAGCCAAACCAATGCAGATCAAATAAGGCACTCAGATTGGGTAGAACCCAAAATGCTAGCAAATCTAGAGGTCTTTGCTTAAACAAGGGCCAATTAGGTTGCTTCTTGGGGTTGAAAGTTTCAAACAAGAATTAGAATTTTGAGTGAATAAAATTAGAATTGAAAACTTGAATACAAATGATCCTTATTTCAATTTTCAACAAAGATGACCCAATTATCATACCATCTTAATCAAAGATAAAACACAAGAACAAAATGAAGATAATGAAGTTTTAAAAAGAGATGCATGTGAAGCAAACAGTGCCAAATCCAAGAAAGAAAGAAAGAAAGAAAGAGAGAAAGATGAGGGAAGATTGTGGGTTTACTTTGATGCAAAGATTGCCAGTGCAAATGATGTGCTGAATCTTGCCAGGAACAAGCATAGATTTGAACTTTGGAGGAAGATCAGCAGCTCTGTGAGGGATGTGAAGGTCCCCAATTGCCAACACCAACACCATTTTCTCTACTTTTTTTCACAAACCACACTCAATGCTCACTCATCATCATCATCATCAAATCTGCACACAAAACCCAAATCAGAAATTAACAATCTAGGGTTGAAATTACCTATCTCATTAATGGAAGAATCAAGATTCGGAGTCTGCAACGTCAGGTCCCGTACCGCTAAAGTTGAAATGTTAGACCACAACCTAAAATACTGTTTGGGTCTACCAATTACTATCATAACCTCGGTTTAATCAAAATACTCATGTCTCAAACTAATTACCAATTTTTCTATAATAAAATTGTCCTGTTATAATTGTTAATTTTGTTTAGAGAGTTAATTATAGAGTGGACATCATTTCAAAAAATTATAGAGTTGACATTTTGGGTTGGGTAGTTGGATTCAGGTCATGATTTTTTTGAGTTTGGTATGAAAAATGGAAATTTCTCATTTGAGCATGATCCTAAAAGAGTATTTATTTTTGAATATTTTTATGTTTTTAGAGTTCATCTTTAGTTTGACGTGTCTTTCGTTTCAACCGTTCTTTTTCGTAATTACAAAAGTTTGGACCTATTGAGGATTTTCATTCAAACATGTATTCAATCTTGGCCACTTTAGAGAGCACAAGTCTTGGTTTTTGTCACCAGAATTAAAGAATTTTTTAGCAACTCTAGAGTACACATGTTGACTATGTATTTCAACGGCGGTAACTAAGTCTTTTTTATTAATTGATACATGCTTCACATGTTCTTGTGTTAAAATGTTAATATATGTCTGTGATGTACCAAATTGTTGTTCTTAACTTTGTTCTTTTAACCAATAAATGTCTGACATTCACCAAAAAAATATACATGCCCAAATCACTTCTCTTGATTATATTTGTTACTCCATAGAAACTTAATTCCTAACGTAGACTACTTCAAGAAAATGGTACAACATATAGTAACATTTGTTCAAGTCGAAAACAAAACTGATTCAAGATACATGCCCAAACTACAACAAAATCTATACATTATACAAACTCCGGCACAAATTAAGAAATTTACAAGATAGAATGCTTGTTTCTGTTCAACTTACACGAGGAGATTGCTGGTGCAACGGGGAACGGTGTTGCCTCAATGGGGACTTCCCGGGAGGAGTTGAAGCTGTCTTCTGCTCTGTCTGCGAGTATTTGGTTGAACTTTTGGGGACTTCTAGCTGTTCCAGTGCTTTCAAAACCTCTGACATTCGAGGCCTTTCTTTTGCTTCCGGGTTTAAGCATTGTAACGCAAGGCTTGCTGCTGTGTAGGCTCCTTTCTGAGGGTACTGACCTTCCAGCTTCGTGTCCATTATCCGGAACAATTTTCGCTTGTCACCCAAATATGGCATTGCCCAGTCTACAAGATTCTGCTCCACACCAACCTTTGATTTATCAAGAGCACGCCGTCCAGACAATAGCTCGAGCAACACAACCCCGAAGCTATACACATCACTTTTTGCAGTCAATCGACCTGTTCACCAAATGGAGGAATGTGAAATGAGTTACAAACTATGTCCCATATGCAAGTGTAGCATACCATAGAAAAGGAAACAAAAAAATAATCTATGGCTTTCCAAGCACGTCTTGGTAATACTAGAAGGATTTCATGATTTGGACCTACTAGAAGAATTTTATGTTTCCTTAACTAAAGCATCAAAGCATTAGGAATACTAAACAAATCGGATAATCATATATGGGCGTTAACTCACTGCAATAACTAAAAATTATGACAATCATGAAGGATTAAACGGATGAAATACGAGTTCAGATTTTATCAAGTAAAAAGGAGCAAAATGAAATGTAGTTGGAAATAATAGAATTTGTAGGCATAGCTCGGAAAGTAAAAGTAAACATTTAAGTATTTATATATGAATGACATTCAACAAACCTGTAGCAACATATTCTGGTGCTGCATAACCTTGGGTACCCATTACTTGAGTGGAAACATGCGTCCTATCACCCGTGGGTCCGGCTTTAGCCAAACCAAAGTCGGAGAGTTTTGCATTGAATTCCTGCACCATTAATGCACAATCAGTATAAGTATTGCACAGAAGCTGGACCAGGAACATACGCATGTATATATAGTTTTATACAAAATACTGCTCAAGTTACAAATCATCACAATCATATAAATTCAGCATACCGCATCTAGTAGGATATTAGAAGCCTTGAAATCACGATAGATAACTTGCGATTTGGCATCATGAAGGAAAGAGAGTCCTCTTGCAGCACCAATAGCCACTTTAATCCTCACTGCCCAAGAAAGTGGTTGCAACCCTCCTGCAATAGAATTTAGAATCAAAGATTACCAAATGTTCTTAAAGCCACATCCCAAGAGTTCCTTAATATTCATTTACTCTTATTTCTAAGATATTTAAGAATTCCATTTGACATTTACGCTGGAAAATGAACTCCAAGAACTCATTAAAGGATGCTGCACAAAGCGAATGATATATAGGAAAGTAATGACTATGGAAACCGCACGCTCAAGCCTTAAATGCATATGAGCTAATTTGAGAACCCAATTTATGGTACAGTGATCTGATATATGACAAAATACTTCTTGGAAAGAAAATCGATAGACATATCTTTAGGGCACGGGTATAAGGACAGATGTGCCAAGTGCCAACCCTCTCTAAGCGATAAAAGCAACCAAACAGCACAAGCACTTGTGAATAGCTTATTGATACCTAAACAAGCAAAATGCATAACTTTCTACAAGTGCAACTCACTTCTGAATAGATGATTCTCTAAGCTCCCTTTAGGCATGAACTCGTAGACCAAAAGCCGGTTCTCACCATCCAAGCTGTACCCAATTAGTTTAACCAGATTTGGATGATGAAGTTGTCCGAGATAATTAACCTCTGTCTGAAACAAATTTGCTATCAGGATATGCAATGTAAAAGAAGCTGAAGAAAGAAACAGAGAAACTCCTAAAGAAGAAACCTACCAACCACTCCTTATGACCTTGGAAGCCTTCAGGTTTAAGCTTCTTTACAGCAACAACCATTCCTGACCCAGCCTTTGCAGCAGCAAATGTGTGCTCATCAATCCATCCTTTGTAAACATAACCAAACCCTCCTTCACCAAGAAGACTGTCTGGCCGAAAATTTCTGGTGGCATTTTTTAGCTCATTGAACGAGAAGGCTTTCAAATTTGAAGACGATAATATTTCACCTTCAGATCTTGGTGTAGGAAGACTTGAAGCATAACTCTTATCACTAGTAGATGATATTGTCAAGCTGGAAGGAATTGAAGAACAGCTAGTTTTGCTGGAAGTTTTTGATCCTGCCAATGTTAGTAAGAAGATGAAGAAGATAAGTTATAGCATAAAACAAAAGTAACAAGTTCGCTAGACACATAAAAGAAACCCAATTCAAATCCTACACCCCTCTAGTTAGTAATAAACTTCCTCGAAGAGTACCACAGGAAGCGCAAACATCTGGCATTCCAGTGGGACTCATGATAAAGTGCACGGAAGCGTGTATGTGAAAGCAGAACGGTGAAGGCAAGAGTTGAGTCCTAGTTCACTATATAATTAAGGTGCTAGTCTTGATAAATAACCACTTGACATCAAGATCCATATATCCACAAGAACCGTATATTCATTGATCACAATTAACACTTGAACTAGCCTTTTCTTTTCTTTTCTTTTCTTTTCAATCAAGGATCACCACAATGTACATTGGAATCCATTTTCTGCTGTAGGAACTAGGAATGACTAGTCCACAGAGAGTTAACTTCTACATAGTTTCACTCGAGATATAAAAACTTCAATCTTACCGATCGATGCAATTCAATTCAATATAAAAGCCCTCATCATGGAGAGATTAGAAAATGAAAAAGCAAAAATATGACAGCTATAACACACCACTTAAAGCAAGTGCAAGCACTTCAGGCCCTATTGCAGAAGACAGATCAAGTCTTTTTTTTAAAAAAAAAAATTGTAATTTAATCAATCAATTGTCTTGCATCAATTTGAAACCCAATTCTTGCATAAGAACTGGACTATTCAAACTCACAATAAATAATCACCAAATTACAAATAGATTTCAATAACCCATTAAACCCAGAATAGAAGAAGATCAAGCCCCAACATAAAAGCACCCAAAACAAGCAAAAACAAGAACCCCTTAAACAGACAAAAAAAAAAAAAAAATCTTGTACGAGAGCAAAACAACACAAACCAAAAAAGCTCATTCTTAATTTGTAGAAAAAAGGATACAATTCAAATAAACTCAAAAGACCATAAGTGACAAACCAGATATATGTAATTACTAATTACCAGAACTGGATTGGGTAATATCCACTTTAGCTGAAGAATTGAAGCAATTGCCCATCTGGGTTCTTCCAGAAAAGAGCTCTCTGGGTGGTGGAGGACTTGTTGGAGCAGAGAAAAGCCAAAAGCTTGCGTTTTGATATAGCCACAAGGCTCTTATGAAATGTTTTAACAAAACTGCAAAAAGAAAAATGGAAATATAGAAGAAAATGCAGGGAAAAGAATGGTCTTTGGGTTGGTGCATATACATATAGAAGACAGACGTGTAGTGTAGGGACTTGGCTCGTCAGTGACGGCTTAACTGTTCCAGCTCTGTCGGCCAAATTCACTTGTTTGCCCCTCTGCTTTGGGCATCAGTCCTCTAACAAGACCAAAATGCCCCTTCAATTCTTGATTTTTTTTATTAGTTAATTTAGCTGAGCTGCACAATTGGATAGTTTTTTTTGGTATAAACTCAATTTTTATTTATCAGTTGAGCACGGATTAGCTCTATTTTATAAACTCAAGTAACCTGTAATCTCTAAAAAAATCTGAAACATTTAAACTGTTTAGCCAAATTTGCTTTGATCCATTTCTTTTCTAAAATAAATTAAATAAACTTTGGCTCTTTTCATAATGAACTACACTGTCAAATACTTATTCCCAAAACAGCATAGTGAGTTCATAGTTAAAAAAAAAAAATTATATCTATATCCTCTGGAATTTGACATCTTTTTGAGAAAATATAAATTTGTAGTAATAAAATAAATTTTTTAATTAGAGTAAGCACTTCAAATCTACAAATTTCTGGATTTTATAATAAATTATTACATGGCATAAGTAGACCACAAGATAACAAAAATTAATACAATGCCATAAATGCCACTCAAAATCCAATGATCATGAATCAGGTTACTAAACATACCATGTATTAAACATGGTATATATATAAGATGGTCAATGAAGTCAATTCTCATGATGTCTTTATCAAGTAGTTATTAGTTAATTATGCAATAAATGATTGGTTGAAATTTTACAATTGTGGAGTGCAAGTTAAGATTGATCTATATTTTTATTTGTATTATATTTTGCTGACTAATATTTTAATGTGTCAAACTAAATTGGAAAGACGAGGAATTAACTTGTCATAATCGGCATATCAATAGATGGCTTTTATTCTAATTAAATTGAATATAATTGCATCGTAAAATAATAGCATGGTCAAAATCAATTCATTCATGACTCATTTTTTATTACTAAAAATATATTTTGAGAAATTTTAAACCAGGGGCCATAAATACCTATTTCTTTTCTCTAAAAAGATGACAATTAAATTAAAATACTAAATTAAAAGAGAAGGGGAAATAATAATGTGGGCTCTCTCCTTTGTGAGTGATACCAACTAGGGTTTGGGGTGTGAAGAAGTTACGGCGGCTAGGGTTCCGGGAGAGGCTGTGGATGGCATTAGGCATATATCTCATCATTGACATGGGAAGTGCAGTCACATATTCGGATTTCACAAAAAAGTGGGTGGGTTTCTTGTTTCTCTGTGCGGCAAACATGGCGAATCTGGGAGCCACTGTTAAATGGGAAGGGGCGAGAGCAGCGGGTCTGCGGCCAGTGGTGGTAGCGGAGGCGAGGGCCAGAGGGCGGTGGGGGTAGGTTCTGCGGGGAGGGAGTCAGGGGACTGGAGGGTCAGGACAGGGAGAGGCGGGACGCTGGTCGAAGGGTCGGGGTCGGGGCTGGGGAAGAAAGGGAAGCAGACGGTGGGGAGTTCGGCGGGAGGCGGCACGTCAGCGACTGGAGCTATAGAAGCTCTGACAAGGAGTGTTCAAGGCTTGGGGGCGGTGGAGATGCGTCGTACTCTGGAAGGATAAAAAACGGGGTGGAAGCGATCCTGGGCTCCCAAGCTCGCAAAAATCCATGAAATCCAAGGACTCGAGGCTTCGGGATAGGTCCGGGTCACGAAGCAGTAAGGATAGTGTTTTACCGGTCCAATAGGTGTCTGTTATTGAGATGATGTCGATTTCACAGATTGGGGGGAGGTTTATGTCGGTGCCCCTGGTTCGGTATCCATCTTGAGGGGTCCCGTTAGCTTTGGAGAAGAGTTCATTAGCTTCTTGGTCTTTTTATTGTTAGTTTTTATTTTCACGGCTTTTAGTTTACCTTCTGTTCTTAGTTTTGGTTATTTCGGTAGTTGTTTAGTTTGCATGTATCAGTTTCCTTTATATATATATCAGTGCACCCCTAAGTATGCGTGTTTGTTTGTGTAGTACAATGTGTCAAGTCATAGAGCTGGATTTAGACCTGAACGCGTAGGTGATCGACACCGAACCTTACTTTTACCCATTATTAATCTAACTTCCGGGTCGAGTCATGTAACTCACACAACTTAATGCATTTCATGTACAACTGACCATTTGGGCCTGAACCTGCCCGACCCTACTTTTACTCGACCATAACCCAACTCGAAGTTGGTCGGGGGTTGGGTTAAGTTTGAGTTCATAATGTAGAATTTCAGGTCGAGTAAACCAACAAAATTCAATGTATTATGCATCTAAAATTCGAAACATCTTCAAATTAGATTAGGAATTAAGATTAAGGTTCAACAAAATTCAATGTATTTTCTGATAGTGAGAGAAGGGCAGTGGGCAGAATTGTTTTGAGTAGGAGGAATATAAATGATGAGTGGGCTTGGGAGCTGGAAAAGGATGGTATCTATTCGGTTAAAAGCGCCTATAAAGCACTGAGGATGGAGAGGACAAACAATGGTGTAGATACAACAGGGAGGGAGTTATGGAGGAAAGTCTGGGCGACCAAATGTCCTCCAAGGCAAAACATTTTATTTGGAGGGCGTGTAACAGGTATGTGCCTACGGCCGGACGTCTTTTCGGAGAAGAGGATGGAGGTGGACGTCATCTGTGTGGGGTGTGGAAGGGAGGTTGAGAGTATAGAGCATGTGCTGTTGGGATGTGTGCTGGCTAAGGAATGTTGGGTGAGGAGTGGCATTCGAACTGTGTGGGAAGTGGGGTGGTCTTTTCGGGAGTGGTGGTTGAAGGTGGTGCAGAGGGAGGAGATGGAGGTTTGGGGGATGGCGGCGACGTTGTGCTGGTATTTATGGAAATCCAGAAATGATCTGTTTTGGAATAAAAAACATTGGTCGGCTGATAGGGTGATGAAGGCTAGCTCGAATTTGTTGAAGGATTGGGTGGAAGCTCAGAGAATTGGAAGGAGGGGGAGTGGGGAGGAGGGTGACCGGAGAGATAAGTGGAGGAGACCGGAGATGGGGGTGGTGAAGCTGAATAGTGATGCGGCTGTTTTCTCTGATGAACAGCGCACGGGCATCGGTTGGGTGGCCAGGAATCGTGCCGGAGTTTGTTTAGCTGCCGGCTGCAGGTTAAGGGAGGCAGCAATGGAGGTCCGGGAGGCGGAGTGCTGGGCGATCAGAGAGGCCATGAAGAGAGCAGTGGAGAATGGGTGGAGGCGGGTTGAGATCGAGTCGGATGCTCTGGCCATTATTCAGGCGTTGCAGGGACGGATGGCTGCTGTGGGAGGTGGAAACGTGATTTTGCTGGACTGCTTGGCACTTATCGATAGCTTCGAGAGTTTCATGTTTTCTTTTGTGAGACGCTCTGCGAATAAGGTAGCCCATGAGCTTGCTCGGCTTCCTCATTCTACGTCAGAGAGTAGAATTTTTACTTCATCTTCTATTCCTAGTGTTATTAGCAATTGTATTATGCAAGATTTGATCGTTTTGGAATAAAGTTTGGTTAGTTTTCAAAAAAAAAAATAATGTGTTACATCAAAACTGGCTACAAGTGAGTTTAATTAAAAAAATAGTAAAGTCCGAGTATTCAAAATATATTAAACTCTGATTAGGGGCATAAAAAAAGTGAGTTCCAGAAAGGTAAAACTATTTAATCCAGTAAAGTGTTCAACGACGTGTCGTTTTTAAACTACCATGCAGGCATGTCTTCTGATTGCTTGACAAACGATAATGGAGTTTTGTGGTTCTTCTTCTTCTCTGATAATGGCTCTGCAAATTTGCAGTTGCTTTGCACTTTCATGCCCCAAACAACAAAACCAAACCCATACCCAAAATTTCATTTTTCCCAAAACCCTCTTGTCACAATCGCTCCCCAAAGCTTCTTCTTCTTCAACACAAAATCGATACCCAGAAAAAAGCAATGATATTTATGAGGAGCCCAACCTGTCAATCAGTTTTAGCAAGAGAAGTCTCAATTTTTCAATCCTTGCTCTATTCTTTAATGGGTTTTTGCCAAATCTGTCCAAATGTGCATATGCTGAAGAATTGGAGCTCCAGAGGTACACAGACTCCAAGGAGGGTTTCACTCTCCTCATACCCTCTTCATTTAATAAGGTACTGTGGATTTATTTATTTATTTATATATGCATAAGTAATTTGTATGTGTACATTGTCTATGATTCTTAGTTCTTACACGGATTGTTTGAAATGAAATGGGATTTGTTTTGGTTGGTGATTAATTAGGTAGAGAAAGCTGGGGCAACTGTGCTTTTTGAGCAGGAGGGTAAAGGAAGTAACAATGTTGGAGTTGTGGTTAACCCGGTTCGTCTTTCGAGCCTTGGTGAATTCGGGACTCCTGAGTTTGTGGTTGAGAAGCTTATACAAGCTGAGAAGCGCAAGGTATGTGTTTGTTTTTGTTTATTGTCACAGTCCTTTTTGTGTCTTATTAATTGTGTTGGTGATTGTTAAAGTAGTTATGCTGTACTTGAATGGACTTAAGCATTGACATGCTGATATGTGTACTAGAAGTGAAGGGGAGAGTAAATCTATGCTGTATATAACTTAAAAACCATATTTCAATATCATGAAACAATTTACCATCTAAATCGTGTTGCTTGTGGCCTCAGAATCATTGAATAGGAAATGTGATCATAGCCATCCAAATATCCAATTAGTTAAGCTTGTTTTGGACGTAGAGTTGACCTACAATTCTTTGAATGTAAGGCCTAGCTTTGTACAATGAAACATTACAGACGTCCAAAAATGAGTGTCTTTTTTTCCACTTTAGAATGTTGGTTATGCAAATTACCGATAATATTTTTACAATAAATTAGTTAGTATTCCTTGAATTTGTTACAACTCATGAAGATACACTAGGAAATACACAACACTAAATAACTTCTCCTTATTTTTTCTTTGAAACCAAGACACTCATTTTAGGAGAGAGGAAGTATAAACAATGAAAACAAAACCTGAATTTGTAGGTATCTAATTATAGATTTACTTCTCACACACCTATCAGTCTCACAACAATAACTAAGCCATCCCACATAATGTTGGAGTTGGCTACATGAATTCTTTAGCACTCACACACGTATCATTATAGGGTTATACAATAATTCACCCTTTAGAGATGATTCTAGTTTGTTGCTTCACTCTATTATATCTCTCTTCATTTTAATGCAAGCAGATTAGTTCATCTATTTCATGTGTTGATGTAAGATAACCTGATGGCTGGCCACAGTCCATGAGTATTGGACTATATAAGTGGTGATTATATGTACTACTAATGTTGTTGGTTTTGAGAGCTTTAAACTTTTGATGAAGGATGCAAACTTCAGACACGGTATAAGGCTTTTGTAATAGGGATATTACAACCATGGTTTGAAACTTTGAATAATAACGCAAAAACCCTCTTCAAAAACCCTTTTCATATGCTGTCAATCAGAAAAGTATACATAATAAGAGAATAAGGCAAAAACCCTTTTCATATGCTGTCAATCAGAAAAGTATACATAATAAGAGAATAAGGCAACTGCAGAACAGGTGTGGTGCTTTTTTAAATGATGCTGAACTTATCTTCTGGTGCTGTATCTTTGGATAAGTTAAACCAGACTGAGCTTGCTTTTAGGTTAATGTTGGGTTGACTTTGCTTCAACTGTTTATCTATACTTGACTTTAAAGATTTATAGATTTTTTTTACATGTACAGGAAAGTACTAAGGATGCTGAGGTGATAGGAGTTGCAGAGAGATCAGGCCAAGGTGGCCTGCAAGTTTACGAGTTTGAGTACAAGGTTGATAGTACAAGAGGAGGGATGAAGAGGATATTTTCAGCTGCATTTGTAGCCTCTAAGAAACTCTACCTCCTAAATATTGCTCACTCGGACAGACCAGAGAGTCCTCTTGACGCCCAAACAAGAATGATGTTGGAACAAGTGCTTCACTCCTTTGACGCCGCTCCTCAGACATGATACTGCTGCAATTCTTTCAACATGATCCTCTCACATTATATGACTCATCCAGAGTTGTTGCATCATCAGGTAATGCTACTGACTGTTCTTATCTTCAGTTACCATTAAAGGAGAGAATATCATAACCTTACTGATCCAAGAATCTGAGGGGATTTGAGAAACAACATTTGTACAAGTTAATTCTACTATTTCCATATATGATATATGGCTCTTGATAGCTTGCATGCAAATAATATTTCGGTCCAATGGGTGGTATAGTCCCCTTCCTTTCTACCCCGAACCATAGAGCCTGTAATCAGTCAGGAGAGCCTATACGAGGTACTTGTATAACAGGGGGCTCTACCACTTGGAGCCACAGGTGCTTGCCATTCATGTATCTATGAGGTTTATCAACTTGTCTCAGACTTGAAAGTCCAAAAGATTGGACCTACCAGTCTGCATATGCAAGCATCTGTCATGCCTGTGTGTTTTAACACTAACAATGTTATTAATTCCAAATTCCAGATCTTAGGCAGCCAAAAAAGAAGTTGCAACCTTTTGACTTTCAATTCAAGAATCACTAGTCTTCATATTGGCCCCATTAGTAAGTATATAATGTGCTTAAATGATTTTATGCACAGGTGAAAAGCTTTGGCAGGGTAAGCGACTTCGACGGTGGGGTCTGAATGGTCGAAAATGGTCGTTAACCTTCCTCTCAAGGTAAGGTGAATGGAGGAAGTTCATTATCAATCAATCCCCAATTCTTGAAATTCTTTATAATAGATGTCCACATTATTCAGGCCAAACAGCCTAAACAAGTGGTCTAATTGTATTTAACAATTACTACTATTCTTCTCCAATCTAAAGCATTTGTTGAAAAGAACTGCTTTTTTATCTTTTCCCTCAGGTTTGATGTATTGTCATTTCTTGCAGCTATAAAATTTAAAAGAAATTCTTGCGCAGTCCTAATCAACCTTAAAGGATGCAACAAGATCATAATGGTTGTTAGTTTGAAAATTCAAAGGTTAAAGCAGTGGCCAAGTCAATTCTGCATATATAAGCGGCAAGTGGGTTGGTGACAAAATTTGATCAGTAAATACGGTTGACTCGAATACAACCCAACACATTTTACACAATAGAACCACGTGTGACACAATGTTATCCAACACGTTTGAAACATTATTAGGATTGATTCACTATTACTCTTATATGTCCGTGTTGGGCGCATCACAACACGACTAATTAATCGTGTGTGCGTGTTTTAGAGGTCCAACACAAACACGACTTGACTATTAGCTTGCTGTATTTTTAGCATTATCTTTCCATCCTTCCCACCTCCAATTCCAGTTGGATTAGATCTTCAGCAAATATATATTCTTTGCATTAAATGCACTGTGTATAATTATATTCTTACATCTCATCTTCACATGGTCACTTGCTTTGGCTTCTCCCAATTTTCATGGAAGTAGATTTGTCATGAAATCTTTTTTCCTTCAACTATACGAATCAAACAACACCACCAATATGGTCTGAAAATGAAATTCTAGCAGCAAATAACATCATAATAAACAATAAAAACGAATCAATTTTGGCTGGTAATTGACAAAGCATAAGCTTGGGTTGCGTACATAAGATCTTTTATGGCTCTAGAGTCAATGGTCCATCCTCTTTGAACCTGAATCTCAATGAATATATAATGAGAAAGTATCTTCTTAGGCTCACTCTGTGCATATATTGAGGAAGGAAAGTCAACGGAGAATTGTCTGCATCTCTTGGCCAATCATTGTCATGAGAGCAACTCAAATGTGAAACTATAAGCAGCTTAGTCAACTGGTTGTTATTTTTATATTTTATGGAGGGAACCAATAACCAAAATTCAAACATGGCAACAACATGATTGCGTACATCTCCTTCCTTTTGAATTTGGACTTGTAACAACTTGGTTTATATGTATAGACAGAGTCAACCATATTTTCTGCAAATTTGTTGCATACAGTTTTCTGTGCTTTTATAGCCTATATTTGCTCTTCTTTGGAACCCACTTCTTGCAACCCATATCTGAATCTTGTTGATCTCGCAAACACGATGGATTCGGGAGAGAAGAGGCTCAATGAGCTGGGATACAAGCAAGAACTCAGAAGAGAAATGGTTAGTGCCCGTTCAGTTGTAGAAAACAGTTTTCATTTTCTGGTTTTTGTTTCTTTCCCTTCTTGATTTGAATTTCTTGTTTTGATTTCTTGCAGACTCTCTTCAAGACTCTTGCAATATCATTTTCGACCATGACCCTTTTCACTGGGATCACGCCTTTGTATGGCTCGAGCCTTCTCTATGCAGGCCCTGCTAGTCTGGTGTGGGGATGGGTCGTGGTTTCATTCTTCACATGGTTTGTTGGCATTGCCATGGCTGAGATCTGTTCCTCTTTCCCGGTACGCCATCTTCATCTCGTCATTACACTATTATTTGTTATTTCTCCGAATTCTTGATTGTGATCAAATTTTTTAAAACAGACAACAGGTTCTCTGTACTTTTGGGCAGCTCATTTAGCCGGCCCCAAATGGGGTCCTTTTGCATCATGGTGCTGTGCTTGGCTTGAAACCATAGGCCTAATTGCTGGTATAGGTACTCAGGTACGTTAACGTATCGAAAAAGGCACATGGAATTTAACATTGTTGGGATAAAATTAAGTTTCCAATTCTAACTCCTTGTTCACTTGTAGGCTTATGCAGGATCACAAACTCTGCAGAGTATCATTTTACTATGCACAGGCACGAACAAGGATGGTGGGTACTTAGCTCCTAAATGGTTATTCTTGTGCATGTACATCGGCCTCACTCTCATATGGGCGGTGCTTAACACATTCGCTCTGGAAGTTATCGCCTTTATAGACATAATTTCAATATGGTGGCAGGTATGTAAAATTCAGCGAAGGAAATGCATACAAATGAACATTTCAAGAGCTGTTCACTTATATGTTACTGCCCTCAACTTTGTTCACAGGTTATTGGAGGAATTGTGATAGTGATTATGGTTCCCTTGGTATCGTTGACCACGCAATCCGCTTCGTTTGTGTTCACACATTTCGAAACAGCTCCCGAGACAACTGGGATATCAGACAAAGCCTATGTTGTCATTCTGTCTTTCCTTGTCAGTCAGTATTCGCTCTACGGATATGATGCCGCGGCCCATTTGACTGAAGAAACAAAAGGCGCGGACAGGACGGGTCCTATAGCGATTCTGGCTAGCATAGGGATCATATCAGTATTTGGATGGGCTTATATATTGGCACTCACTTTCAGCATTCAGGTATGTCTCAGTTACTAATTTCAGTTTGCATACATATATATGTTGGGATGCACAATTGCAACTTCTCTTTGATCTCAGGATTTTGGCTACTTGTATGATCCGACCAATGAGACAGCAGGAGTGTTTGTGCCGGCTCAGATATTGTATGATGCATTCCACGGGAGGTATCATAATGCTACCGGAGCAATCATATTGTTATTTGTCATATGGGGCTCGTTCTTCTTCGGGGGACTTTCAATCACTACAAGTGCAGCTAGAGTGGTATGTGTATTGTGCATCAATGCATATTTGTGTTCATGTTTCTCCCCTGTAGTCAGGAGCGGAGTTGGGGGTGGGCTGGAGCAGGCAGCTGCCTACGCCATCCTCCATAAGTAAATTCGTGACTTTTCTAATAAACATTTGTTGGCATGCATTAGGTGTATGCATTATCCCGAGATGGGGGTATTCCATTTTCATCAGTATGGAAGAAACTGCATCCGAAGCACAAAGTTCCCTCAAACGCGGTGTGGCTCTGTGCAGCCATATGCATTCTACTTGGACTCCCCATTTTGAAGGTCAATGTTGTCTTCACTGCCATCACTTCTGTCTGCACCATCGGATGGGTTGGGGGATATGCTGTCCCGATCTTTGCACGAATGGTTATGTCGGAGAAGGACTTCAGGGCAGGCCCGTTTTATTTGGGGAAAGCAAGAAGGCCAATTTGCTTCGTCGCCTTTATGTGGATATGTTATACGTGTTCGGTCTTCCTCTTGCCAACCCTTTACCCTATTTCTTGGGATACTTTTAACTATGCACCAGTAGCTTTGGGTGTAGTTTTGGGTTTGATAATGCTGTGGTGGGTTGTGGACGCAAGGAGATGGTTCAAGGGACCTGTTAGGAACATTGATACTCAAAATGGGAAGGTGTAGCTAGGTTTCTTGGAAATGAAACTAGCCAAAAATTGAATCATACATGTAGTAGTGAATCTTGTTTAGCTGAAATTCAAATAGTATATGATTTTTTATTTATTTATTTAAAGTTGAGCAACACAACAAGGGTAGCTCTTCCTTTTTAACTTAAAAACCCCCCCACCCGACGCAATGAGATTTGAACCCACGACCTCCTACGTGTAGATGTGTGTCTTGACCATTGCGCCACCCCTAGGGGGTTTCAAAATATATGATTTGAAAATGATCTATGTAGAGATTTCGGTGTCCACGAGCACTCGTTGTATTTTGTAGATGTTCTCGGCTAGGAGTTGGTCTATTACGAGATCCTAGAGTGGGGAATGAATTACTTCGGTATTGTTTTTGTTGAAACCTACAATAGTTCCGTTGTTTTTGGCATTTTTAGTGTTTGAGCTATTCGATAATCTCTTCTCGGACGCTATTGTGCTCTCTACTCGTGGGTGTCATGTTCACCTAATGATGCTCCTAAATCATTGGGGAAGCCGCCCCCACACTCTCTCTGACCTAAATCTGACTCTGTTTAACTCGCAAGAGGTGTGAGTTCGTGTTGTTTCAAGTCACAAGTTTAAAATAGAACACAAATATGTTAAATGCAAATTGCCCGACTCGCTCCACACAAGTTAATTACATGAAAACCTGACATGGTCTTAAAAAGATAATGGAGTTTGTTTTTCTCATTCAAACCCACAAATTGCATGTTGAAGTTTAAATGTTCACGAATTTGGGTACGGATTGACATCAAATTTTGATCCGGGCCCCTTTCTTACAGAAGGCTGATTTGGTCAAAAGATGTGAGACAGTTTACCAGGAAAAAAAAATGTTGAACTGGGTGATGTGTCCTACATCGGATAAATATAAAGTTAAGTAGTTACATATAATGGTGCAAGTGAAACCCTACTAACAAGGTTGATCTTTTAGTAGAGAAAGTCCAAGCCATTATATTCTAGCCCATTATGAAATTTAACAAGATGTGAGACCCAATTTACGATTCCAGCACAAGTTACATTATTATAATACTTTGCATAAACACGTGCTCTCTTAGTTTATGTTTTCAACCAATAATTCAACTCCAGGCTTCAAATTTGTGCATGGAGACCCGACAATTGTAGGCCATGTGTGCGTATTAACGGTAGCACCGTTATATTTATATCAGCAATGTAATATGTATTAAATATTGTACAAAATAACGTGTGGTTAACAAAACATGATACGTCAATTATTTTATTGATGACTTGGTCAAATCACATTACGCCATATGACAATATGTTTTATAAATTGAGCGTTTCACGACAAAAATTCATGAGAGAGTGCTGATATCATATATGTCAAGTTGTATTCGTTGATTGACACGTCACTTTGTATCGACAATGATATTTATGGAATATTACTGAACATCTCTCTCTTCCTCTAATGTTTCTCGTATTAGTGCTTTGTGGTGGACTTTTATCTTGTTAGATTTATTGCATATAAGGTTTATGGGCACGACTCTTCTCTCTGAGCTAGGAGGTTGTTATCTGTATCGACCTAAATATGACATTTATTTTAAAATAGAATACTATATATATATATATTTATTTATATATCAAGTGATGTGAATGTGATGCTATGCATGTATGTAGTAAATGAGACCCATGTGCATGTAATGGTGCCAAATTATATGTAGCGGCTGAGAGTTTAATTTTGTAGTTGCATGAAAATTGATTTTTTTTTTATGAAACTACATGAAAGTTGATTGGCAAGTATATATAAAAAAAAAACAAAAAAACAAAATTGATTGGCATAGTTAAAAGCTGGCTATGTCCTCAGTTTTTGGGTACACAACTTTGTGACACGCACCTATCTGTATTTAATGATTAAGGACTAAACTGTTGGCCTAATTATGGCAATTACTCATCTCTGCAACGTAATTAAAAGATCTTGTATCGACGATACTATTAATATACAATAAATAATTGCAGTAACAAAGGACTTGTATATGGTAAGATCTGAATGAGGCAATTTATTTGTTTCACCATCTTATGTACCTTACCTTTTATACTAGTTTTTAATTCCGTGCGATGCACGGAAGGAA
>JAYMSZ010000520.1:0-19208 GCA_036897665.1 Pelargonium citronellum
AATAGTGAGACGTACCGTACGCTTGTACGGGTTCTGTCGCACTGCCATCAGTCTGAGTGTTCTCTCACGACTCAGATTTCTTCTCAGGATCTCAGGGAAGGTACTGAAACAGATTTTGTGTTTGCAATTTGAAATTTGAATTGCTTAATGCATATGTTTGCGAAAGGAAAGAATTATAGGTTTTTGTTGCTGTTTTTGTTATTTTGGTTTGTAAGGAAGTAGTTTGTTGAAGATATTGATTAGTTTAAGTCTGGAATGATTATTTGTCTTTGTTGTGAATTTGGAAACTGAGAAAAGCCTTTTCGAATGCCAAATGTTGAGTGCTAATGCAATATATATGGTTAGCAGTGTGCAGTGAATTTATGTTGTGTTTGTATTCTTGGTTTTTATTTAAAATTCATGTTTTTTGTTTTGTTTTGTTTCAAATACTAATATAATGATTGGGAAACCACAGAATTCAAATGACAAGGAAGAATTGTCATTTGAAATCTCATGGTGTAGGCGTGTTTTGAATCCTATTGGATTTAAGCCGAATCCATATATAAATTCTTTGTGCATCAAAACGTTGGGTTTGGCTCAAATATAGAATTTCAAATCAAATCCAAGAAACCAAATGGAGCAGAATGTTTTTGGTTGTTTGTCTCAAGCAAACGTTGCTTCCTAGCTGGAGAAATATTGACTTTGTGATAGTACTTCAGTATTCGATTTCAGTATTTTTTTCCCCTTGAGGCCTTGATTATATTGTAACTTGATATTGATGTTATTGTTATTCTTTTCATTGTATGAAGATAATAGTACCAATGAAGTCGTTCAAGCATGTGGAAATGTTGAATTGGCTGGTTCTGACAGAACTGGGCATGAGAATATGCCGACTCAGAAAGAGGCAGCAGTTGAAGAGCGTAATGAATTTTTATGTTTCCAGGAAAGAGTATTCTGTGACACACAAAGGGCGATTGATGAGATAGAGCATATAATGAGAGTAGAGGAAGATAAGAGTTTACCAGGACCAGAGGGCAAAACAAGCAACGAGAGTACTGAAGGGTCTGGTCGGGAACAAATGATTTTGGATGAATTTCAGGATCTTTTGGAAGGAAAAGTTGAGGTTCAAGAAAATAGTGTTAACCTCTCAATCGTAAAGGAGAACAGTAGTTTTCGGGATATTGTTTCATTGTTGGATAACCAAGAAGATCTAATTGATCTACAACAAATTATTATGGAGGAACCTATGAATGCTGGTGAATTAGAAGTTGACAAGGAGCAGCATAGTCAAGAGGTTTCTGTTTCTCTTAATTCATCTTTAGATAAGAATGTGGTTAATGAAATACCAAAGCTAAATGACAATATCAAAGATACAAATTGCTCCTTGAAGGCTAATGGGTTGGAAGTAGAGCATGAAATGCAGCTGCATGGGGGGTTAGAGTTGGAGAAGTCAGCTCTGACCATGAGTTGCCCTGTTCCTATGATTGAGGATGGAGACATTGAAGAGGGAGAGGTTTTTGGCGACTTCTCTCTGGATGACAAGTCAATTGATTTGTTTTGTGAAGATGCAATAGTATCAGGGAAGAAGAATAAAGATGAGGTGCTAATTTCTGAAGGTGTAATTGATAAACAATACTCTCATAATGATGAAAAAAGTGATGCAAAAGAAAAACATTCTGGAATCAGTTGCTTCGTTACTAGCATGGATGATAGTGGTGAAAAAGTGGAGGTAAATGAAGGTGATATTGGTAAAATGATATCTGAATCTGAAATGGTTGTACAAGGAACGTGTATTGAAGCTAAAAAGGCACATGGAGATGATTCCGTGCTTAAAATTGGGAGACATAAAAGAGAAGGTGGTGGAGCTAGGGAGAGTTTTGGCTCTCCAGCAGTTTGTCCTAAAACATTAGTATACTATGGAGATATTTTGGAGGAGAACTCTTCTACCCAAAAAATAATCTTGGAGGAAAACTCAACTGAAAACAATGCTCTTTTAGATACAAAACAGGTGATTTTAATTCTACATTATCCTCTAGTGCTGAACTTTCAATTCAGAATTTTTTATTCTCTATGAATATATGAATACTGTACCAGGATAATTGCAATTCCTGGAATGGAGATTCTCTTGTGGTTACAGGAGCTGTCTCTTTAATATTGATGTGCCCCTCTTTTGAGAATATTTTTTTTTATTATGCTAGTTATTCCGAGCTGTTCTTAGAAAAACTTGTGTATCATTCCCTTGACTGAATTTAAGAATATGCAGTAGGGAGCTGTGATATTCCAAATCTGTAGGGTTCCAAAACTATTATGGTAGAAAGATCAGGAATTTGATAAAAGGTTCTTTATGATTGAAACTAGAGTTTTAATGGATTTAATATGAAGGTATCGGGTCCAGGCAGAGCATTAACAGGGAATCAAAGAGTAGGAAATGAAACAGAGGCACTCACACATAGGGTTCCCAATTCCCAATTATTATTGACAATCTTCTCTTAAATAAGCTTTATAATTGTTTTGACAGTAATACAATTTTTTAGGCTGGTATTCATGACCTAGGTGGACTACGACTAAAAGTTGAATAGTAACTTCTTCACTTCGAAGCTAAACTGAAAAGTAAATAACATACTTAAAACTTAATAATGTGCTTGCAGGAATCTTGTGACTGCTTCTAACTCAATAAACAGAGAAAAATAGTTTAAAATATGGATGAAGTAGATTAGTTGAAAGAAAAATATAAAACCTACTATGCCTAAACAACTAGCAACAATAGGCTCCATATCTTTAGTCATACTATTAGAATAAGGCTTTCTTCATGTAAGTTTACAATTGTTGCTGTCAAAGGTCTTCATAATTTTATTGCAAATTGTGACGACGTATAGGTCTAACCATAAATTTAATTCATTCGTACAGCAATCGAAGTTTATTAGAGCTGTAACTTAAGACCACAACTATCATGTCTTATAAAATTAGTTTGTGTAGAATGGGGCAACTGTTGTCCAATTTGTAATGATGAATTTTTGTCCATAACTAATGTATCGGTATTTCTCTGCAGCAAAACGCCAATGATCACAAAAAGAAAATTCGGGGTCCTCGTTCAACAGGAAGTAAAGAAAGGAAAAAGGTATTGCATTTGATTTATGTTTTTGTTTTGTCCGATACTGTGATGCATTCTTTTGTTCAGGCAATATATTGGTTGTGAATGAATGGACAAAGCCCCCTAGGGGGTGGCGCAATGGTCAAAAAACACATCTCCACGTAGGAGGTCGTGGGTTCAAATCCCATTGCGTCGGATGGGGTGGGGTTTTGGGTTAAAAGGGGAGAGCTACCCCCTGTTGTGTAGCTCAACTTTTTTTTTAAAAAATGAATGGACAAAGACTATAATGCGTATCAAAATTGTAAGATTATTATGTGAAAGTTGTACTCCAATTTTCTGAAAAGTTATTTTAGTTTTAGAGTCTGCACATTGGCTTTATGTTCTATCTGCCTCTGAAATATAAAACTGAACTTTTCATTTACAATCTTGCTCTGCAGGAAAAGAAACGAAAGAAACGAGCAGAAAAGAATAGACAGCTTGGTGTCAAAAGGTTGAAACTGCAGCCAGTATTGAAACCAAAAACTGTCTCATATTGTCGACATTATCTGAAGGGGAGATGCCAGGAGGTTGTGCTATGCTGTGCTTTATGTTATACATATGTGATCCCTGTGATGATTTTCATAAACTCCTTGATTTTTCTCATCATTCTTGTCCTGCATCTGAGGTGCATTAGTATAAGTAATATTTACTTTGAAATATGCCTTGATAATAATTCCTGGGGTTAATAGGTTTGGCAATACTTGACTTCATTTCATATGATTGAGAGACGCTACTTTCTGGGTCATTTATACAGTATCGTTAGACATTCTTAGGTAAATATAATGGTGTGTTGGCTGTTACAAAAAATTATACTATATTATGTTAAATTCCCTTGTATTCATCACACGAGGTCGCAACCCACCATTGGTGAGTTTGAATCTTCAGTCCAAGTTCACTCTTTGCCTTTACTTGTCTAAAATTTACACATTTTTTTTGTGCTGGGTTGGAGCATCTGAAGTTACAAACCTACCAAAAGCTATGGTGCTCAGGTTGTGTTTCCATCAACCAAGTTGCAGCCATACATTTAGTTCAACAGAGGATGTTAATTGCTTTTATACATGATGTACTGTTACTTTTATATTATCTCTTCTTATCTTCGGATTATCATTTTGTTTTGTTTTTGTTTTCCTACAGGGTGAGAAATGCAAGTTTTCACATGATACAATACCTTTAACAAAGTCCAAGGTATAGTCATTTGATTTGGTACTTTCCTTTTGATAGCTGCATTCAGCCTAATTAATCATTTGAATAATTTATTTCTTATTGCCATTCACCAAACATCTGCCACATTTACTTACATTAGGGAAGTCGATTTAGTAAAGTGAATATGCATCAACCTCCCCACCAGTGGTACCACAACGTGCTCATAACTTTTACACTCTTGTTTTGAAGCCATGCTGTCATTTTGCACGCCACTCATGTATGAAAGGGGATGACTGTCCATTTGACCATCAGCTCTCCAAGTATCCTTGTAATAACTATACATCAAACGGTACTTGCGGCAGAGGAGATGGTTGTATGTTTTCGCACCAGGTACCTTCTTGCCTTTTGAAGTTCTACTTTCTTTTAACCACTTTCATGTTATGAAGGAAATATTGCTTGATCTGTTTAAGTAGACCCTCTATTGCTCAACAGTATATATCTCATATATATCATAATTCTCCAAAGTGGTTGAGTTGGGATTAAGCTTGTTGAGTCAATTTTAGTATCTAATTCAACTAATTTCACCACAGGTTCCACTCAAGGAAGGTTCACCAACAGAGTTAAATGCTTCTAAACCAGAATTAAAGCCTCCATCCTTGCTAGGTGATTCAAGCTCCAAGAAGCAGCAAAGCCTTATTGGTTCAGCCTATAAGAATGTCAATGACACATCATATTCTGTGGGAATAAACTCTTATACGAAAAAAGAGAAAATCATAGCAGAGATCTTGAAACCACCGGAGCTGGCACCAAAAGGAATTAGTTACATCTCTCTTGGGAAGCCATCTTTGGTTGAGTCCAGTAAGATAAAACAATGCAGCTCATCTCCAAAGATGGATAGTGGTGGAAAGGTTGGGCAACAAATAGAGCATAGGGCACCCTCCTCAGTTCAAATTTCAAATGAGACTTCAAAGAGAACTTCACCACTACTGGCTCCCAAGGGAATCAATTTTCTCTCATTTGGCAAGCCCTTGCGTGATTTGAGTGGTAATAAATTAGCTACTGGGGCATCAGATAGGGAGTGTGTTATCAAATCATCACTATTGGGCAGTCACATTTTGCCTAAACAAGTGAGTTCATTGCCAAATCAGGATAATTGTGTCTCAGTTGGAAAACAGGAAGCCAAAAGTGCATTAGGTTCAGTTCAAAATGAGATTCTAAAGACAATTCAACCTCCCGAAGCAGCCCCAGGAGCTCGTACTCATTCTGCTGAAAAATCTTCACTGCAACATAACAACCAGGATAGCTTGCCTTCTAGTGGGGATGACGGTACTGATAAATCTTCTCAAGAAAAGCAAACTTCGTCTAGTAAACCTGAAAACCCAAGATCAGCACAATGGAAGATACCAACTCCTTTTACTTCAGGTGAATCATCCAAGCAGTCTGCATCTGGGGCTTGTAAAAGCACAACAAACTCAGCTCAAAAGGCCCTATGGTCCACATTTGCATTTGCTGCGAAGTATGACTCTGGAATGAAGATGAATCGAACAGCTGGTACTCTTGCTGCTAATACAGTGGCCAATAAGGAAACCAGTATTATAGGTACTGGTGAGACGAAGGCTTCAAAATTTCTGGAGTTCTTAAGTAATATGGGTAATAAAACAGAGCAGTAAAAGGATATTCTCAATTACTCTTGCTGCTAATATAGTGGTCAATGCTTTGCTCAGTTTGATTGAGAAAAAGAAGGCCATTGGGTGATGATTTGTCTTGGGTGATGGTAATGGTATTCATTTTATCCCAGGGCTGTTTGCGAGGTTCTGATTGTAATCTCAATGATTTTCTTCCTGTGCCTTTTTATCAGCTCATTGTGACAACTAACGAGGAATACAGCAGCTGTTGTAATCACTCCATTTGTTTTTTCTTGAAGAAACAAATAATCATAAATTTGGAATTTGAATTTGAATTATCTCCTATGGATTCTGATATTTGCAGTGAGTAACTCTTAATCAAAGCTTTGAGTCTTTGACAATGAAATTATGAAATATAGTAATATGCTTTTTGACTAAACTCTCAACCTACTTTTCTCCTTTAATTCAAAATGATTATGGTGGCACAGGAGAGGGACACTGCTCATGTGACCTTTGCTTTGAGACCTTGAGGTCCCATCCCATATTTATACTCAATTAATATAAATTTTGATTTAGAAAATGCAATGCTAAGCCATTTTGTGCAACTATTAGCCCCAACTGTCTTCTAACTTAAGCTGCCAAAACTGATTTGCTGGGCATTAATTTCCATTGTATAAGAATGGACGAAAAAACATATATCCTTTTTGAAGCTAACAAAGTGGCTGCCATGACTCATGTTTGAAACTAGAAAGACAGTATTAGGAACTGTGATCAACCGTACATAAATAACACAAGGCTGAGGTGGTTTACATGGTAAAATACTAAAATCACTCAAAATATTACCATCCTAAAATGAGCTCTTTAAATAAATAAGCTACCAACAGCAACAAGCATCATTGTTTTCTATCTATTTCAGTTTCTGTGTCTCATCTAAATAGTGAGTTCAATCTCTTTTTCATTCTTCAATGATGACGTCTGTGAAGAATGGTTTCATGGCTCCATCACTTGTCTCCGGTCTCCAGCAAGTGTTGATCATTAGAATGGAGGAGCAAGATAAGAATTGTAGTAGCAAGTCCTACGAATCGAACCCAGTTTCTTCTTCGGCAACAAATGGCATGGAGGTGGAGCATTGCTCAAAGCCAAAGCCCGTGGTTTTGTTGACTAATGCAGAGGGAATAGATTCCTCTGGTCTCACACTTCTTGTTGAAGCTCTTGTTCTTGATGGTCACTTTGATGTTCATGTCTGTGCCCCTCAGATGTATGTTCTCTTTTTTTCTCTAGTATTTTCACACCAAATTTGTTTTTTGAGAAAATGGGATCAAATGTGAGGAATCAAGACAAATGGGTTTCGATTTAGTCTTGAATTTGATTCCTGGTCTTTTCTGTGCAGGGATAAATCTATGTCCGGTCACTCTGTCACAGCTGGAGAGACTGTAGCAGTGTGCTCTGTTGAAATGAGTGGCGCCAATGCTTTTCAAGTTTCTGGTAAAATGTTTGTTCATGCTCTCTCACCTGATTCATGTTTTAATTCCACAATTTGCTTATATTCATTCATGTGATCAGGGACTCCTGCAGATTGCATCTCGTTAGCTTTATCCGGGGCATTGTTTTCTTGGTCAAAGCCGGTTTTGGTATGTATTTTCCTAGCTTGAGTATAGTTCTAACATCTTGTAGCTAATCGTTTTTCTTCGTTATGAAAGGTAATTAGTGGAATAAACTGAGGATTTGTGGTCAAAATAGGTAAGTAACGTGCTGCCTTTTATTAAGTACTCACATTACATTGTTACCTATCTTTCTCTGCTACATTAGCACCCCTTAAAACACAATGTCATTTGCTAGGATCCGCTTAAATCATTACTGCAGAACATTAATGGTAAAGAAATTGGGAACTTTTCGACGATAATGACATTTTAGGCTTCACATATTGTGCTAATTTCTTTTCTCATGACTTGTGGTAGGTTCTACTCAGGAGCTGCTGCGGGAGCTAGAGAGGCACTGATTTGTGGTGTACCGTCCCTTTGCTTATCGTTGAGCCGGTGAGTTCATCTTTCATTTCTTATTTGTATTGCTCTTGTTGTTATCTAAAAAAATCATTTGTGATGGATGCATTGGTGCCAAAATTTGATTTAGGAACAAAGATGCGTGCTGCGAAGGTGATTTGAAGGATGCAGTCGATGTTTGTTTGCCATTGATATATGCAGCATCCACAGATATTGAGAAAGGAACTTTCCCCAAAAGTTGCTCACTCAATGTACAAATTCCCAATTTTCCTCTAACAAACAAGGTTCGCTTTTAATGATCCAAGAACCAAGTTCGATGATCCTTAATGAGGAGAATCAAAATATTGTTCTCAAGTTGCATAAATTGTGGTTTACAGGGCTTTAAAGTAACTAGGCAGAGTCTGCGGACGAGGTCTTCTTTAAACTGGCAAGCTGTGTCAACAACTAGGCATCCCACTGTTGGGCATTTCATGTCCAACCAGCAAAGCCTTGGTATTCAGCTAGCGCAGCTTAGCCGCGATGCCTCTGCAGCTGTAAGTTTCTCTTTATCCAAAGTGAGCTGATATATTCTTCGAGCATTGATCCCGTGTCTCCTTGGATTTTACTTCACAGGGTGCAGCACGCCGCTTGAACTCACAACGGAAGAATGTGGAGGTTGAATCTGTTGGCGTCGCAGCAAAAGTCCTCAGTAACCAAAAAACAGTGAAGAAGTATTTCCGTCTTCAGGTAACGAACAAATGGGTGAGCTACAAATAAGCACACAAACCCGATTCTTGAAATCTATACGATCCCGTTCCCATATACTCCCTCCATCCCAGAAAGAGTGTCATCTTTCCTCTTTGTTTAGTTAGTTATACATAAATTGTCAATACTATCCTTATAAAAAATTAGTTAGTATCTCTCAACACGTGATTATAATGATAATCATTTTGGGACGGAGAGAGTAATTCTTTTCAACTACATTGACTTTAGCTTTATAATTGAGCATATACTATATGGATGTATGCAGTTGTTGGAAGAGGAGCAGCAAATTGTGGATTCGGATTCAGATTTGAGAGCAGTTGAAGATGGATTTGTAAGTTGGAATTCTCTTTAGTGACCTTTTAATCAACAGCTAATTGTCTAGTTTTGATGTTGAGTGTTGGTGTGATATGGATGCAGGTTTCAGTTACTCCATTGTGTCTGTCTTCAACTGTGCCGTCCGAGATTAAAAGATCAGTGTCAAATTGGATTGATGTTTCACTTGCGGGAAAGTAGTGGAACAACATTTACTCAAAAGTGTATTTGGTAATTCACTGTAATTTTTTATCAACATTTTGAGGACGCTTTGGTATCTTTGACTATGTCATCTACCGTGAAGATGATAATTCGAAACATTTATGTCTTTGGAGATTTTGTTAATTAAACAAATAGTAAAGGTTTGCTCACATTTACAATTGTTATTATGTCTTTGTCGATATGTGACGCACTCTCGTATTTTATTAATTGGCTCATATGTTAGAACTAAATTTTTTCATTGAGTAGATTAGTTTGACATGTCAATCTCAAAGTTATATTTGTACACCATTAATATTTGTTCAGTAAAGAGCTCTATTTTTGATATACTTGCATAAGTAGCATTGAACAAGTTCTCTCTTTGATAGTTTGGATCACTTATCTTATTAAGCTCATTAAGTGTTGAGCTCAAAGGACTTATTGAAAGGTGAGCGCTTATCTACTCAACCATTTAAGTGTTTGTGTAATTTTCTATACTTAAGGTAGTGTGTAGGTTAATTTACTCGAGCAAGAAGGTAAAATGAAAAGAAAGGAGAGGTGATACCGAAGTTTCTAGAAAGTATAGGGACTTGTAGGACGTGTAGACAGAAGAAGGAAGAGGTGATACCGAAGTTTCTACAAATGGCAACATTTCTAAAAGAGAGAAACGTGGCGACTCACTACCATTTCCTCATATACACAGACCCACAGATAAAACACCACTCTCTCACTCTCTGCATTTCAATAATCACTCACACACACTAACACCATATGTAGCTATTTTTGCACCTCTTCCATTCACAATCTCACCGCAAAACTTTCTCTAACCTACTGGGTTTTTCATCAACCAGTTCACTTCACAATGATGAGTGCCGTTGATTGTTCCGATCACTCTATCCCAGAAGCAGCCGGACATGGGTTTTCGTCATTTTCATCGACCCAAATGACGAAACTCCCAGAAGATTCATTTAGTCAAATGGGTCCAAACGAATCGGTGGTGGAAGTGAAGCAAGAGCCAGAGGTTGATGATTTTGGTGTTCAAAGTTACGATTTTTATGGACCCATAGAGGGACTTCACGACCTGGGTCTGCTTCCATTGTCGCCGAAACAGAGCACCGAGGAGGAGGAGGAGGAGGAAGAGGAAGCCGGAGGTGGCGCAAAAGTGGTGACAGTGAAAGAAGAAAATTGCGCGGAGGCGTTTGGAGTTGGTGGGTCATCTTCTTCGTCTTCTTCCACGGTTGTGCTGGAGCTGGCGAAGCCGATGGAGGGTCTGCAGGAAACGAGCCCGCCTCCGTTTTTGAAGAAGACGTTTCAGATGGTGGAGGATCCGGAGACCAATTCCATCATTTCGTGGAGCAACACTCGTGACAGCTTCGTTGTTTGGGATCTGTACGAGTTCTCTAAAGTCCTCCTTCCCCAATACTTCAAGCACAGCAATTTCTCGAGTTTCATTCGCCAACTCAACACTTATGTTAGTCAGATTCTACCACATTTTGCTCTGTCTTAACTGATATTGATGGAGTTTCGAAAAATCTGTTAAAATTTTACCATCTTTATATATATTAGTCTCACATGTGCATGAAAGAGTGTTTGGTTGTCTTTGAGTTTGTTCTTTGTATGTACAATTTATCATGAACAAGCATTATTAATTTGTTGGGTCAGATTGTTACCATTTAAGCTCTTGAATTGACCTATCTGCAATTTGTTGCTTCAATTAGAGGGTGTTTATTGGGTAGAATGGAGAGCAAATTTGTGCTTCTAGCTTTTCCTTTTCTTGTATGTATTTAAATGTATGCACTTTTATTCATTGAATGTGTGAAGAGTGTTAATTAATTTGTGGTGTTGAATCTTGATTGGGTTTTGAATTGGGTGGGTGCAGGGTTTTAGGAAAGTTGGAAGTGATAGATGGGAGTTTGCAAATGAGGAGTTTCAGGAAGGGAAGAGGCATTTGTTGAAGAACATAAAGAGGAGATCAAGACCCAATAGCAACAATGACAACAAGCAGCAGCTGGTAGGAGATTCTGATTTGACAAAGCTTCAATTACAAGCTCAAGTTGAGACTCTGAAGAAGGACAGGAATGCAATGAGAACAGATATAATGAAACTGAGAAGGCAACAAGAGCAGTCACAAAATCAAATCTCTGCTGTTGAAGAGCGCATGAGTCATGTGGAGTGTAGGCAGCAACAGATTCTAGTTTTCCTCGCAAAGGCGGGCAGGAAGCCCGACTTTGTTCAGCAAATCATGATGATGCACAAGAGGAAGCGAAAGAACGGAAGTGAAGCGGGCAAGAAACGCAGATTTCTAGCGAGCCAAAACACCCTAGGCTTGCCTCAGGCCATGGATGCCAACCAGGAAGCTGATGATTGCAGGAAGCAAGTTGAGAAAGAGTTGCTTACATGTCCTAATTCTATGAATGAGATGTCATCATGCAGTGGCATTCAAAATGAGAAGGATAAAAACATTGCGTCGGGAAAATGTGTCACTGATTTGTGCTCCGATGTGGCTGTGAGAGATGATTCAAACCCGCAGGACTTTGCAAATTACTCCAAAATCTTTCTTGAACTGGAGGATTTAATTGGCAAGCCGTGCGAGCTGTGATCCATCCCCGGACTTCTTGAGTGGTATAAACAAGTATCCATTTCTCTAGCTTTCCATTTATACAATTGTTTTTGGCTCACAAACATCTATGTCAACAGGTTGCAAGGTGGTTGTCTCAACTACAGCTCTGCATTTACATCTACAGCAGTGAACACTAGCTGAAATGTTTTAATAAATCAAGTCTTAGTAGAGAATAGAGATGCTCACTCCCAAAATGGTAAAATTTTGATATATCTACAACTGCTTGACACATAGTTTGGTCTTGATCAAGTTAACTTAGGTTATTAGATTTGCAGTCTGAAATGTAGTTCCACTGAATTTGATACTAGGCTATGTAGGGTTCATAGATTTTTGGTAGCTGAAACAGAAGGTGGTTGTTTGTTTTGTTCAATGAAACCTAGAATCACTCTCATTTGATGTTATTGCCCCCAATTAACTTGACAGGAACAGATAGTTAAGATATCCCAATCATTTGACATCAAAAGAAATTTATTTGTGCATGAAAATGCTATGCTGTTGAATGGTCACTAGAAAGTGGTTTAGATGAGATTAAGGAAGGAGATTATTATAAATTGCATGTCTAACATCTTTAATAAATTATTGCACAAGTATAACTTAAACATCAAGGTCGTTGTAGTATAGTGGTAAGTATTCCCGCCTGTCACCCGGGTGACCCGGGTTCGATCCCCGGCAACGGCGTTTTGAATTTTGAATTTTTAAAAGTAATTGGGAGATATTTTATTATGATAACAATCCAAAAACATTGAATAAAAAGCCAAAACTGTACATATATTTTATTATTACAAAAGAAGAAGAGACAGAAACGGTGCGGAGCATGAATCATGATTTTGATCAGTCTCTTTTAGAAGGAGCGCACACTTTCTCAAACCAGCTTCCGATGTGTGCCATGCAACCTTCGTTTTTGCGCCTGAAAAGGGAAAAGTGGTGGTGCTTCTCCTTCAGGTGAATCGACACAGCAAACGCCTCCATCTCCTCTTTGGCTCGCTCCAGGATATTGTCGTGGTGGTGTGGCTTGTGGTGCTTCACTATCGCTTCCAGATCTTTCTTCGCTCTTTCAAACACATCCCTCACAGCATGCTCTGTAACATTTTTCATAAATAAATCCACACTTAAACCCATTAGCTTTGCTTCAAATGGTAAAAACAACAACACAATTGTGGGACTGAATATGCATAAATATATATATATATATATGATACCTGCCGGTTTTTGGTGAAGATGAAGATGATCGGAGTGATCTCTGTGCAGAATCGCTCCGATCTCTTCTTTTGCTTTTCCGATCTCTTCCTTTGCTCGGTCCAATAGAGAGTGCGGTGCTGCTTTCACTTCCATATCTACACATATATAGTAATAAAAACAGACATTTATGATTTGATTGGATCAATCAAGTATCATTAGCATTAGCATTAGCATTAGCATTAGCATTGTTTGTTGAGAGTAAATGAATACCTGGTTTTGTTTCGACCATCGGAGTGAGAGGGAGACGCTACAAGAGATTTGTGTTTGAATGTGAATGATCGATGTTAGTTCCAGTTGCCCAATAAGTAGGCCTTTTAAAATTTATTTATGGATTTTATATATGGCCGCCAGATTGGTCTGATGAGGCGTCTGGACGGTGGACCTGGCCCACTCACAATTCAATTCAAGGCCCATTATAATATTCTTCTCTTTTTTTTTCCTATTGATCACATTTTTCTTTTCCTTTTTATATGCAGAGTTGTTAGGTTATAACTAACTTTTCCTTATTGCCTTTACTATGAATTTATAGTGTCTTGATCATTCACATGCAACCAAGGCTCGTAATTTGGTTGCAACACATGATTCGACATAAGACACAAAATGAAATAACATGTTTTATGCCAAACTTAGTTTATTTAGAGAAGAATCTACTATGACAAATTTATTACTCCATCCGTTCTAAAATAAGTGTCATATTTCTATTTTTTGCAAAAATTAAAAATTACAAGATAATTGAATGTTTTCAATATTACACTCTTTTCCACCTACAACCCATGTGCAGCTCACAAGTGATAAGGGTAATATGGAAAAAACAATGATATAATAGCCTAAAAATAGAAACATGACACTCATTTTGAGACAAAAAATTTGGACACTCATTTTGGAACGAAGAGAATATTTAAAAGAAATTTTTTAAAGTATGACTCCCTTTTTGAATTTTTTATGAGGAAGGGTGGAAAAACTTAATTGTCACTAAATTTCGAGTATAATTAAACATGAAGTTTACGCACACAAAAAAATTCAATTCTTGTATTAAAGAGAGATATTGTAAAAATAAAAATAAAAAACTTATAAACTTCAAGGTAATATTAAAAATTATAAAATATTACTTTAAAAAAAAATATATAAAATATTAATTAGGCAACATTAATGATGACAATGCGAAAATTGTAGATTAAAAGAAGGAATGACAACATGACGAATTTGGGAAGACTTTTGTTAACCTAATTCTCTTATTCTATGCGCCATAATTGACAATGTGCATCCATTATCTTTGATTGCATTTTAATTGTATTCGTACTAGATTTGAGTTACCCTTATTGATTTACTCAAAATTTGTAATTCGAAACACATTGACTCACTAGATATTTAGATGAGTTGACATGATTTCATTGTTTTACATTTGAACTAAAGAACAAATAATATGGATCAAACTATTTTTTTCTTAAACTAAACCAAATTAACAAGGAGAAAACACAAAATTAAATTTATTTACTTATATCCACCTTATTAAATTTATAAATGCCCCTTAAAAAAAATTATAAATGCGATCAGTTGACCACTAGATATATAAATTTAGTGATATAAGTTCATTGATAGCTCGGCCTAAATAAAAACTTTTTAGATTAAGCGTGTTCCTCTCTTCAAACTGTGTAAAACATAACTCAAACTAAAATATACGTTCGGAAATTTAAATTAAACATATAATTGAAAAACTAGAACATATCAAACTTATTTGCTTCATTCGGCAGGTCAGTCTCGACTTCTATATTATTTGATCACAATTAAATATAAAATTGTAAGGTCATTTTATTGCACATGCAACATTTTACATAGTTTTCTTTTATTGTATGTACTAAATATTTATAAGACTTCTTTTAAAACAATATAACAAAGACTTTTGATTTGCTCATTTGTTAGATCAATTACATTATATTATAGTGACTACACATGGCTGCGCTGCTAAATATATAGTGATACCATGTTTATTAAATTTTGTATCTAACACAGTACTATTATTAGGTGAGTGTGAATATATATATATATATATTCATATGCTCTGTATTTTCGAATAATTTTGTTCTAACAACCTTACATTTGTCTCTGCTTTCTTCAATAGAATAATTTGATATAACATATATATAGTTGACACTATAAATTAATACCATTTGAACAAATGAGGTCAAAACTAAGAAACAACATACTCGACCAACTTGGCCATCAGCCACCAGCCTCTCATCCCTATCTGATTATACTAGTTTGAACTAGGGTTAAAATACTTCTTCTTTTTTTTTTTTTAATTGAAGGGTTAAAATACTTAATCACACCATAATTCTTTTCTTACTTTTCACTAAGTTTAAAAACAATTTACATTTTGTCATCACGTGTTGTGCATCACATATATTTTACAGTTATCAAAATCTTACGAAAAATAAAAACATTAAATCAGACCAGATCACAAAACGTAACTGAATGTCAAATTTATGAAATTTTCTATATTAATTTTTTTTATGCGCACGGCCTAAAGAACCTTGCAAGTGATATATATACAAAGCTTGAACAAGGAAACAATACCAAAAATGTGTTGAGTGGAGATCGATCCTGAGACCTCATTCCACTCACACTACTAGAATAACCAACTGCGTCACCCTTAGCAATTATATTAATTTTATTTTAGTTTTATAGATTTGTTTTCTTCATAAAACCGGATCCATAAAAGCGTCAACAAAATTTCATTTTAAAATAAATCATAAACTATAATCACATTTTTCGTAAGAAATAATATGAAATGAATTTAAAAATCAACAAAATCAGACATGGGCATTAAAAGTTATTAAAACAAAAATTTTAATGACATTCATTTGAAAATTTGAAGTGAAATTGAGAATTATACGTTTGTTTTGACTCAATCTATCGTGCATACAAAATGTGTTCCTCACCTGAATTCTTATTTAATATTTTCTGAAACAAAAGAAATATAGATTTTTTTTAAACAAATATTACTTGCAAAAGCAAATATCAACCCCCTGAAAAATCCCATTTTTCACTAAGATTACTTGCAACCTTATTTATCAATTTATAAATTTGACTACCAAATTGCCCCTACCACCTAAACTTGGCAATGCTAGCTAGAAGCCTCTTCTTTGGGCAATGCATGCAAAAAGCCCAATCATTATTTATCAAACAATGAAGTTCCACAAATATGTCCAACTGAGCAAATCCCTGCAAGCAATGGATTCTCAATTTCTCATATCTTTTAGCAATGTATAAATGTATACAATCTATGATTAGAAAGAATGTGCATTCAGAAACAAATGAGAAAAAACTATGCAACTTGATCATCAGTCTTCAATCCTTCTTATTACCCCAAGGCGAGCATACTTTCTCAAACAAGCTTCCGATGTGCATCATAAATCCTTCTTTCTTTGGTGCCGAAGTCGAAATGGCATGCTCTTTCTTAGGATGAATAGTTTGAACAAGAGCTTCAATTTCTTCTTTTGCTCGTTCAAAAATGTTAGGAGCCTTGACATCACTTATAGAAGTGTTCTCATCTATGTCATCTCTCCTCCCATGAGTTTCTTTATGGTGATGTAACTTGTCATGGTGCAAAATTGCCACAAGCTCTTCCTTCTTTCGTTCAATTAAATCCTTGATATCATGGTCTGTCAGCACCAGTATATAATGATATAAACAGGTTTAGAATACGCTTCAAATTCTTGAATACAACACAGCAAACGTAAGTCAAAAGATTACTAATAACGCTAAAGGATTTTTATTTGATACACTTTCAACAGAGTAGTAAAACCTCGTTTCAACATCTCCATAAAGATGCCAACTGGCCCTACAAGCACATTCTAATTAGGCCACGTCAGTGCTGGCTCGAGTAATCCATACACTAATAACATACCAAATATGTATCCCTTCATCACCGAATGAGTGTTTTGTTTCACTAAAATGTTCATCCCAAAATGAGTATCTTATTTCATTCATGCTATAAATCAAATAGAACCACTTGAGTTTGTTGTAACAATGCTATATGGGGCACATGAGAAAAAAGTTAAAACACTACTCAAATTACCCTTACTTTTTGCAAAAAAGAAAGACCCACTCATTTTGAGACCATGCGAGTATATATAGTAACAAAAAAGTCATATACTCAACAAAAAATAATTCAAAGCTCACACACATTCCCCTACAAATGAGCAATTAATAACATATTTCACTATGCAAGCAGCTTGGCATACCTCAACTGCAAAATTTAGCTAATAAATGCAACCAGAAAATCAGACACCACCATTAACTAAACATAACTTTAAAAGCATACTTCACAAAAGTTGGTTTTGCTGCAAGTAAGAAACATTTACCTGATTTTGACTCTGACTTCTGGACTTGATCCCTGGTAAAACCAACATAAAAAACCAATAAAAAACCAATAAAAACCCAGAAATAAAAATCAGAACTTGCTTATTTGAACTCGAATCCAAAGAAAACCCACATAAGATGACACAGACCTGAGCTCTTTTTTGGGATGGATCGTTTGAACAAGTGCCTCGATCTCCTCCTTGGCTCGCTCGATCAGATTGGGAGCTTTGACATCTGACAGAGGTGTGTTCTCGTCTATGTCATGAGTTTCATGATGATGATGATGATGCAGAATCGCTTTCATATCTTCCTGTGCTCGTTCGAATAAATTGGGCGATTTCACTACCGTATCTGCTTAGAGCAAATTTAATATCAGAAATGTAAAACGAAACAAAAATCGGTAACAAATTATTGAATTGGGAGAGACTCCGACAGTAGGCTATAGCATGGGTATTGTTGGGAGTAGTTGAAATGGGTACCTGATTTTGGTTCGGCCATCGGAGAGAAAGGGACGCAGGAGGTTTTTCGTTGGATGCGAGATATGCGCAGTTCCAGTTGGCGGCGTGAGTGGTTTTTTCAATTGTAAAATATACTGCCAGAACAGTCTGATGCGGCGTTCGGGTAATTGGGCCTGCCTCGTCTACACAGCCCAAACAAAGGCCCATAGTTTCATATTTTTAATGTCATTTTAAAGATGTCCATGCAATCAAGTAATCAGTTGTTGTACCCGTCAAAAAAAAGTAATCAGTTGTTGAGCTCTAACTACCATTTTCTATATATAAATTACAAATTGTTTGGGATAAGTTAAAAATTAGTGGGAAATGCTATTTCCACACCAATTTTATCTCCTTCCACAGCCTTTTTATTGAATTGAATATGTAACGACAAAAATGCCCTCACATCAAACAATATTGAGACTTGTTTTTTATTTGTACTTTTGAAAAATTGAGGCTTGTTATTTAATGTTTCGTTATAACCTCAATTGTTAAAGGCTCAATGTTTCGTTATACTCTTGATTCTTGAATAGCTAGCTGCATGTAGACAAACATTGAGGCTTTGTGCTTCTCTTTCCTTGGCCAGTAGTATAACGAAAGAATCAGATAAAGATGTCGGCAGTGACATCGTTGCCGTGGTTGCCAAAATCCCAATCTGATTAACAGTTCTCTTATATATGCTTATACTTTCATTTGTTTATAACTGCTTAATTAGCCATACAATTCCAATAATACATACACTGGCATCAGAATTCGTCATCTCACCAGTATGTTGGTGCCTTTATACCAATAAAGGATAGCAAAGTGCTTTTGTGACACAGTAACTACATACACTAGCATCAGGTTATTGACTTCTTACTACTGTTGTGACACAGTAAATAATTTTTATCTTTGACTTTAATTTGATTATGAAATCATTTGTGTCCACTTTGAGTGAAATATTCAAGTTAGTTGCATGAGAAATCAAATTATATTTTCTCAATCAAATGGTTTCGATTTGAATAGAGCACTCTGAGTTTACAAATTTATTGGACTGATATATATGTGGTCTAATTGATGAGATGATATTAGAGCTGATAATTTGTGTATATCGTGTTAAAATTATTTGTGTGTTGCACGACATAACACAAACATAACAGTACGTTTAACACGATAATTAAATGAGTCGTGTTGACACGACACGATCGACGCAAACACGACCAAACACATTATGCACGATTTAACCAACACATTTGATACAACACTGATTCGGCATAAAAAATTGGTCACCACCCGTCCAATGAGTAGGTGACGCGTGGCATGGCGAGTCAAGGTCAGAAGTCAAAGTGGGAGTGAAATTGGGTCTCCAACATGAGGGAACCA
>JAYMSZ010000521.1:0-19207 GCA_036897665.1 Pelargonium citronellum
CGCGGCCGCCGGAGGATCCGTATCGTGCGGCGGCGAGGCTCCGGGAGACGGAGGAGGCTAAGGTCGAAGCTCTTCTCATGGCGTCGATGTTGCAGAGAAAATCAGATCTCTCTGGTTGCTCCGTTGAGATTTCTCGGAGGGGTTTATGGTTATGTCTATAGCTTCGTGGCTCCTAAATATTGTAGGATCCGACACGGCTACGATCCGACTCTAATGGTCCGGGTCGGGTTTTTGTAGGAAGTGAATAGCCTACGAATTGGATCCGAACCCGTGGGTAGCAAAAACGAAATTTGCAATTTTGAGATTTTGGGTTGTACAAATAGACATGATAGCTATTCGAGTTGGGTCATGCAAGCCCTGCAAATTTTGCGCGTGAAACTCGAAATTCACAACGTTTTTCATATCAAAATCAAGTTTAGACTAGACCTTTTTCAATCAAAACCAAACAACCTCGAGGTCTTATAGAGCCTCACCTCACAGTTGTATATCATTAACACTTAGTCTCAACGAAACCCACCTACCTCTCGGGAACTTCAACTCCACACCTTGTCTCAAAAAGGCACATTGCCTCTGGATCCCAATAATGACATCCTCTCGGAAGGTACATGAAACTAAGTTTGTAACCAAGATGCTACTAGAGTCACAAATATTCAGAAACCGGCATTTTTAAGACAACTGAAAGAATATTATGACGTTGCCTTAAGCAATAGGCGCTCGAAGAAGCTCATTTATGTTATGCAATGCTTGAATACTACGCGGAGGTTCCTAAATTCGCATGTCATTCATGAATGGTGCAACTTAGAAGCTATAACTCACGCTCACGATGGGCTCTAACACATACCCGCTTTATCATTAACCAATCACGCACCTTACTTTGGTCGCGAATATAAACACTTCCTTCTTCAAAAAAAAAAAGGAGGGGAATTTCATAATTCACATTGAGGGTTTATCAATTTATTTTAGAACTACATTTAGATTCATTTTTAATGACATGTTCTTCGGATCTTCTATGACATGCTCTTGCTCTCGCGCCTAAGGCAAATTCATGGTCGCACATCCAAATTTCTCGCCAATGTCTAACAATGTGCTATTATTGTGCATGCTCAAAAAACCCATAAGCAGGACCCCATCCTGCAGCTTCGTTCCCCACGACCTTAGCCTTTAGACTTAAACATTTTTATTGCGACTCTCCTCTAACACGTATAAGAAAATATACATTTATAATGTATTTGTTTGAGTATATAACTACCTTTTTTGCTTATGTTTTTTTGGTTTCAATCCATACCAATAATTAGTTAAAATTCGGATTTTATGATATTTTATTTGAGTTTGAGTTGAAAAACTCTATTGAGTCCAGCTCGAAATGAATTTGAAGTTGTAAGTTTGATTATGTTTTATTTGTACAAAATGTATAAATTTGTCATACCCGATCAATAAAGGAACACTCAACTCACTCCGACCCGAGCCCAAGTGCTAATATCACAAATTTCTGAGTTGTGCGTGGATGCCCGTGACTTCATATTCAAATTGTCAACCCTAATCCCAACTAACAAAACACATAAACCAAACAACCCACATGCATGGCGGGTCGGGTCGGGTCAATAGTGGTTTGACCGTTTTGTTTTTATAATATATTTATAATATTTTATTTAAGAGAAAGCAAAACTCTGATTTATTAGCTGAGAGTCTCAGTCAATAAATTGTGGCTGATTAGGTGATGTCACGTCAGCTATTTACATCTATACTCACCCAATAAATTTTTAGGCGTGGAGCGCTCCGTCTGAATCCATTTTATTTGTTTATCGGCTAATTCCTAATACTCTTTATTTAAAACAAAAAAAAAAAACAAAGTTTATCGTATCAGTAACTCTCTCTCTCGCTCTTCGCCTACCCAATCCATCTTCTTCTTTTAGGTCTGGTTTCTCTGTTACTCTCTCCACTCTCTCTCTCTCTACAAACCCTATCTCTCTCCTCTCATTCTCTCTCTAAAACCCTATCTCTATATCTTCCTCTCCCTCCATACATACATACAAATCTCTAGAACATTCGACCTGGAGGAGCAGCGATATTTGTGTTTGTACACAACCAATCGAGACCGCGAGAGAGACAGAGATTGATTGGGAAAGAAATGGCGTCGACACCTGCGAATTTATGGGTGTTGCTTGGATTGGGAATTGCTGGGATTGTGTATATGGCTCGGAACCTCAAGAAAACCATCAAAGAGGACTTTGGCGCTTTTGTTGAGAGGCTTCAGCTCCTGCCTCCTCCTCAACCCGCTCCTCCCAAAGCTCCTCACCCTCTCACCGGCCTCTCGTTCGCCGTCTCCGACCTGTACGTTCTGTTTGTTTCGATTGAAGAAACACTTGAAAGAAATTCATTTTCTGGTTTCTTGTTTCTTGTTTTATCATTTCTGGTGTTGTTTGAATGTTTGAAATTTATGAGGTTGGTTCTTGGATTGTGGTAGGGTTTCTTGGTCATGTCAGAATTTAGAATTTTGGTGAGTTGTGTTTCAGTGTCTCTGTTTGTGGTAGAGTTTTTTTTCTTTCTTTCTTGTTTCTTGTTTTATCTTTGCTGGTGTTGTTTGAGGATGGTTCTTGGATTGTGGTAGAGTTTCGTGGTCATGTCAGAATTTAGAATTTAGAATTTTGGTGAGTTGTGTTTTAGTGTATGGTTTTAGATTGGCATTTAGTTTCAGTTCTCCAAAGTTGAATGTTGGAATTGGGGTTTAGTTTCAGTATTTTGTGTGTTAGCTTTATTACTCCAATGCGGAAATGAAGTTTTATGAGTAAATGGAAGAGCATTTGGTTATGGAAGTGAAGTTTGCCCTGTCTTTTCCTACATGGTTTTTGTGTTTGGGTTTTAGTTTTTGGTTGGGTTGTAGTTATGTTCTAATATTGACCCTATGGTTTTGGATTCGACATTTGAGTTTTAGTTTTAGGTTTCAAAAGAGGAAATAGGTGAACTGTAATTTTACCTTGCCATAGCTTTAGTTTAATGTCCCAAAAGGCCAAAACTGATTTGTTGCAACGGTGAAAGTTACAAGTGCCCCCTCTTGTGTATTGTGTTATGGCTAAAATCTTTAATTATCTTTCTGTTTGGTTGACAAGGAGATGAAAAAAGTAAATATTTCTTCAATGACCAAGAGTAGGCATCAATTTATTTGAATTCTGTTATATTATTGTTTGCAAGGATCTGTCAAACATTTGAACAAACATATGCACATCTGTCGGACAAACAGGGGCACTGACTTTTCTTGATGATGGGTTTTAATTGGCTCGATATTTATTTTATGGTTTCTGCAGTTTCTTTTTAGTTCTTAAAATGTTTGCGACTCATTTTGATTTGTTGATAGAATTTCTGTATAGATGATCTCCATATGTGTCAGCTTAATTAAAATGTTATTGTATTATGATTCCCAGGTTTGACATCAATGGCTATGTGACTGGCTTTGGCCACCCAGACTGGAAAAGTACACATGATCCAGCCTCTAGGACATCTCCTGTGGTTTCAGCTCTTGTTGAAGGAGGTGCCACTTGTGTTGGGAAAACTGTTGTGGATGAGATGGCATTTAGGTTTGTGTACAGTCATTGAATCTTACCTTCAACATTGGGTTATACATGTGGTCTTAATGTTGTCAGTTTTCTTGGTATAGTATAGTAGTGGAATCATGAGTAAACTTCTGCCATTATTACCGGTTTACTTATCATTAGTTGGTTCTGGAATGTTCTGTTTCAGCATGAGTGGAGAAAATAAGCATTATGATACACCCACAAACCCTGCAGCACCCTCACGAGTACCTGGTGGATGCTCTAGTGGAGCTGCTGTAGCTGTAGCTGCAAATCTTGTTGATTTCTCTTTGGGTGAGCACTAATAATTTTTTTCTTCAATTGCTCTTATTTGATTGTGATGATATGCCATATTTTGTTTGTTTTCATTCTAGCATTTTAATTATCCGTGTGCATGAACATTTGTAATTGGTAGCGGGGTCATTCATTTGTTTGAATTGTAGTTTGATATAATCAAGTTTATCTTTTGCGACCACCCTATTTCCTTTTAAATTATTGCCCAAAAATGCTTGCTGAATCAGATTTCAACAAGTTTGCCATCACTTTGGGTCTATAATGAATAAGGAGCTATCAAGAAGCTTGTAAGACAAGCAAGCAATATGAGATTTAATTATCTTTCATTGGAGACTTCTCAGTGCCTTTATTCATAGAAATAAAAGTGACATGGGCTTCATAATTCTCTCTGTGTTTCTATATTGTTCTCTCTATTTTCCTTTTTTCTCTAAATCTATCATTGATTTGATTCATTCCAATTCATTGATTAACATTACATGGCAGGTGTTGATACTGTTGGAGGTGTCAGAGTTCCAGCTGCATTCTGTGGTATTATAGCATTTCGTCCTTCACATGGGGCTGTTTCTCACGCAGGGATTATACCTGTTTCACCAAGTCTAGATACTGTTGGTATGTGTGATATAAGTTTATACGTTATATCCATACAAATATACATGATGTGTATAATTTAATTAGTTCACTTCTCATATATGTTATGTGAGAAGGTATATTTTAATACTTTCACCTGATTTCAGTTGAACTCAAGTTTAGATTACAGAGTGCAATGCCAATATAACAGGCCCTATCTCATATATTATGGTTTCATCATAAATATAAGATGTGCTTTACCTTCCTCTTATTGCATGGAACATTGATAGGGTCACCATCCTTCAAGATGAGACATCATACACACACACAAACACACACATACTGGCTTCTAGATTTAAATTGATCATGTCAATTATAAATAGGAAATTATTGAATCTACTAGCTTCTTATTAAAATTACCTGGCCTTCTACATAAAATTTATACCTTGGCATGAGCAAAGGTTAATTTAAATCAACCTTCCTCCTGGTAGCGAATCTCTCAATAACATACATGATCAATATCTGATTTTCCTACCAGGGAAAGAGGTTTTGCTTGCTAGTGATGTACATTTTTTAATGATATATTATCCTTGTACAATTATTGTCAACTGATCATGTTGTTCAAACTGTGACAATACTCCTGCAGGGTGGTTTGCTAAGGATCCTAGTATTCTGCGCCGAGTAGGCCATGTGCTATTGCAGCTTCCATATACAGCTCAACGGAATCCCAGGCAAATTATTTTAGCTGATAATTGTTTCCAACTGGTGAAGTTTCCTGCTGAAAGTATAGTTCAGGTGGTGGTCAAATCTACCGAGAAGCTATTTGGAAGTATGTTCTTTTGCTGTAATCTATTTAACATACAAGCCTATCTATATCTCTCTGACCTTCTATCATTTTGTTATTTTCTTCTGTTCTAAAATTCCTAATTTGTATATCATTGATCTTCTTCAGAACAAGTCTTGAAACACGAAAATCTTGATGATTACTTCAGCTCTAAAGTTCCCAGCTTGAAAGCATTTCATAGCGAGAAAGCAAATGTGCAGAAAACTTCATCAATAAGATTGCTTGCAGATGCTATGCAGTTTCTTCATAGGTGAGGTCACTTATTTCTGATGTGAAAATTTATGATTGGAAATTAAAAGTTATAGGGGTAAGATGTTATTTTTAGGCAGTTTCCCTAATTTGAAAAGATAGCTCAATAATATTACCCAGAAATTATCTTTGATAATGTCATGGTTAATCTAATAAATTTGATCCTCCTTGGGGTTCGATCATATTATTGTTATTCCTAGGATTTTGGGTTTTATTCAATGGGGTATATTTTCAACTGTGTGGACTTTTTGGACATCTGGATTTGACTGTTCATGGCTCAAATATATTTCTTCTCCTCCGGAACAGGTATGAGTTCAAGCAAAATCACGAGGATTGGATTAAAGCAGCAAAACCTGTTCTGGATCCTGCAATCTCAGCAAACTTGCATGAAATTTCCGAGACAACCGCAGAGATTGAGACCTGCAAATCAATTAGAAGCGAAATGCGTCTTGCTATCAACTCTCTTTTGAAGGTATTAGTGTAATGTAGATTTTAAGTTATTTATGTTTGCTTGTGGTTTCATGAGGCATTGATTATGTTGCAAGCAAGTTTGCTCAAGTTCAACCTTCTTGAAATGGTCTCTTTATTATCTTCCAGGAATTTATGACTCACTTGATTGTTTCACTGTTGATCTTTTTTATAAGCTGTTCTTTTAGCCTTTGTGCTGTGATCCATAATTGTTACAGAGTCAGTCAGATCACTATGTTTTATGTCTTACTGTCTTGGACATTTCAAAATTACACCTCAAGTTTTTCTTCAATATATGACAACAGCAATTTGTTCATGTCTGAAAGATTCTAGACTTCCCGAATCATCAGAGGGAGATATCCTAGAAAGAGGATATCCTTGAAAGGGAAAGTTCCCAAGTTTGTTGGTGAACGAGGGCCAATTACAGAAACTTTTGGCTTATATATAGGATACCTGAAACCTACTCTGACTAGTAAGAAGAACATAAGGAAACATATGTCAATTAAGTTTAAACTGAAGAAGTATTATAACAGTCACACCTAAGTGTATAGTTTGGTTTGAGATGATTGAAAATCCATCTAAGTAATTGAATCTGGGATTGAAGTTGAACTGGAATCACTATGTGGAGCGTGGACAAGCTTTTTACTGAGTCCTTGCAGATCCCATAATTCCCCCCCAATCATAAGTTACTGCTTCTTGAAGTTTGGCGGTCACATAAGTAATTTTCGGTGAGCCATCTTGGTTTCTGAGGGTCCAGTTGATCCAAGAATCCTAAAACTTGTTCTACGTTACAAATGCCCGATGATACATATTGCTTCAACTATTTACAAGTTCATTTATATTTCAAGGCTGTGACTTTTGAGCGCCCATAAATATATACGGTGATAGACTGTTAAGTGTATACTGTATTGGTATAGTTGTCTCAATTTATATTTCCAGGGTTGCATATTTTTTTCTTCTTCTGTTATTTCTATTTTTCTTTTTTATGTTTTGCTTAGGATGATGGAATCTTGCTAATCCGTACTTGTGCTGATTCTTTTTCATCTTTTCTTTTTTCCGTGTTTCTTTGCTCAGGATGATGGAATCTTGGTGATTCCTACTGTTGATCCTCCGCCTAAACTTGGCAGTAAGGAGATCCTATCAGAGGACTACCAAAGCCGTGCACATAGTCTACTGAGTATTGCTAGCATATCAGGTTGCTGTCAGGTAATTTGTTGTATCTGCTATTATTGACGCTTGAGATTTGTACAGCGATAAAACTATGCCCTTACAATTCTATACATTTTCTGTTGTCATTTTTCAGGTCACCGTGCCAGTGGGATTTCATGATAAGTGTCCTATCTCAGTTTCATTCATTGCAAGGTATGCTGGTGATCGGTTTTTGCTAGATATATTGCATACTATGTACGCATCTCTACAAGAGCAGGCTAACGACACTATCAAGTCAACACCAACAAGTAACACAATCAGCCAGGAGCAGTCTGCTGAATATGCTAAAGAAAAGGCGAGGATTTTTTCTTTCCTAGTCAAAGCAAGGTTTTCTTATTGATTGATATTAAATTAGTCTATTTTATTACATTTAGTTTATGCATACATTCCGTGGGCATGTCAATGTTATTTCTTAAGTTATTTGTTTTAGTTGATGGCTGATAAAGATTAGGAGTTGAGGATCGATGTCTTCAAGTAGTTTTAAGTTTGCCATCTCATTATAGATGGATGCTGTTCGTTTCATGCTTGTGTATGTTATCCCATGTTCTTCAATTGCCTTGTAGTCCGAGAAAGTTATAGGAACTTTTAGAGCACTTAATGTGTAAAACTTGAAATGCTCTAGTCATACATAACACTCTGCTTTAGTATCGGGTTCACCACTTCCTTTGTCCCTCCATGCATTCTTATTTCGTATGAATACACGTACATATATTGACTAGCTATTGAATCTGATAATTTTGATATGAGAAACTGAAGATGCTCTCCTTACAAAAAGTGCAAGATTAACTTATCCACCGATTCAAAAACCGCAATATGATGTTTTTTCTTTTTTTATTTATTTAGGGTAATCAAGCATTCAAAGATAAACAATGGCAGAAGGCTGTTGGCTTTTATTCCGAGGCTATAAAACTAAGTGGCAATAATGCAACCTATTATAGCAACAGAGCTGCTGCATATCTGGAAATGGGGAGGTATTGTTAAGTACTGCAGGTTTAACTTCTTAGATGATTTCCCATACACGCCTAACCGGTTCTGTTTGTTTCTTCCAGTTTTCTCCAAGCTGAGGCAGATTCTACTAGAGCTATTGAACTTGACAAAAAGGTGAGCAATTGACATCTATTACTTTGGTTTAGCCATTGTAGCTCAGGCTTCCATGATTAACAAGAGAATCCTTTGTTAGATTAGTTACGCTTCCTGCCTTTACATCTGATATATATAACATTTGCATTTCTTATTTTACCTTTTCTGCAGAATGTTAAGGCCTATCTACGCCGAGGAACAGCACGAGAGATGCTTGGTTACTTCAACGATGCGGTTGAAGGTACGTACTTTTCATGTTATGCCTAGCCGTCTTAATTTGTAGTTGACTTATGCCAAATTACATCAACTGTTCTTGAGATCTAGTCAGCTACTTCCCAGTGGATTCTGGCCATAATGTTTGCAATGAATGATATTGAAAATTAAATTTGGAGTCGGAACATATGGATTTATCTGCATTGAGATTTGTGTTTGGCAATTTAATATTCACATGTTTTACTTGAAAATATAAAAAGGTGCATAAAAGTGAGTAAACAAGTAATAAAGAAATAGATGCCTACAAGATAGACGAGCACAAACTTTATTTATATTTACAGTCCATTATTGTTAAAATTTCTGATTCCCTATTTGAGTTGATTAATCTCCTAAACTATTCAAAATCACTTCCGAATCTCCATAGATAAAGAATTGGGAGAGAATCATCCGATTTCTCTGATTCCCAATTCAATTTTTCTGATTTGGCTTATTCACATATGCTGGGGCATAGGAGGCTGGTCTTACCAGATTAGGTCAAATCATGAATCTCCCAATTCGATTCTGATTCATAAAATTTGCATCCCGATTCAACAACCATGTTACAGTCCACATTCTTGAATCTTAACTTTTCTGAACGGAATCTTAATTTTTGTATACTGTCTTCAATGATTCATTTTCTCCATGATGCTCGACATTTATGTAGTTCATAACAATACAGGACAACTTTATTTTCTTGAGGTTGCTTCTATTGCAATTACACTAATTATTACCCATCTTTTATTGTTCTGATGAACAAATGGCTCTTGGACGATACAGATTTCAGATATGCACTTGTTCTCGAGCCAACCAATAAAAGGGCATCCCAATCCGTGGACCGATTAAAGAAGTTTTTATAGAAGTCGAGGTTTCTTGAGCGCTCGAGTCTTCACACCATCATCTTACCTTGCCAGAGATACCACCAAAGACAAGAAATTTTTGATTGTGCCATGGAAAAGCGTTGTAGCCCATTAATGCCATTATAAATGTCGGGAAAGGAAGTGCATGATCTGATCGTGTCTTTAGCGACTTTAGATTATCGTTTCCAGAGATTTTGTTTTGTTTGCATCGAAGGTGTAATTCTTGGTGAGGTCAGGTCCTGCTCTTATAATTTTGGTACTGAGTGTAGTTTTGAACATAATTAGAGAAAGTTGCTGTCTTTTTAGGGCTCTAGTTGTGTGAACAATGCATTTATTTTTGCATATTAGAGAAAATATTGGATGGAATTTGATCTTGTTTTTGTTAAAAACTATTCATTGTCTTTGGAGCCATTTCAATAAAAAGGTCATATTCTTCACATAGAAATGTTTGTTACAATGTGTTTATTATTTTTGATCCGATCATTTTGATACTTGAACTAAATTATGCTAATACGATAGTTCATCGTTAAGTATCGTTATGTTGGCCCGCAATTGTGCCGTCTATCTACATATTTGAGCCTATTTTAAACAAGTCCCGCTTCAGTGTTGACGTGGCATCTTCACTGAGGTCCGAGGGTCTAATATAAAGTTGGCAACAATACAAAATTAGCATGTTTAAGTTCACAAATTTTGTGCTAATGTCGTTTTTGTGTTGAGCCTTTAATACTCGTTCACACGATTAATTTGGTTTTGTGACACACAACATGTCCAACACTTACACTTGGAGATATAATCGTAAATTCATTCTAATAATATGTCGATTCCATCTTGCAAATCGTGTTAATGGCAACGTGACCTATTTAGTAACCGTGTTAAATGTGTCGTGCTCGTGTTAAATTGTGCAACACACAACCCGACACAAACACGACATGCATTACATTTACACCTCATCCAATAAAATTACTATCGTGAAAGATTATATAGTGTCTTGGGTTAAGCGATTGTTACGTTCCTGAGTGGCGCAAAAAACAACCGTTAGTCAACGACTCAGTCACGTCCACAATCTTCATGAGCAAGTCTCCTCCATTGACTACAGAAACCGGCTCGACCGGTCACCCTCCTTCTCCTCTGTCCCAACACAATCACCAAATGCTCCAAAATTAATTAATTTATAATATTTAAAAAATGGCCACCGGTTGTCCCCGCCGCCGGTAGCGGCCGTGTGTGCATTGTCTCCAACCAAACGGCGGTGGGTGCGTCCGATTCTCGGCGTCGGAGACGCAACAACAACTAAGACTACAACAATCACAGCTTATAATTAAATGGGCGATTATCGAACTCTGAAATGTGGGACTCTCGGGAACAAGACCTCTCTGTTGGATTTGCTTGGTCTCCTCAGAATTCGCATATTGCGCGGAATCAACCTCGCCATCCGCGACGTCCGTAGCAGCGACCCTTACGTCGTCGCCAAGCTGGACAAGCAGGTACTCTTCTCTTTTTCTCCTGCGCATTTCGTCGAACACTTGGTGGGCGTCTGGTTTTTTTCTTCTTCTTTTAATTTCTCTGGTTTCTGCTTCTGGGATCTCATTTTTTGATGTTCTGAACTTTTATTCATGTAAATTTTTGAAATTTGTTTCTGGGTTTTGTGTGTATGAGATGAGTTGATATGGTTGGTGAGCTAGAGAAATGGTTTTGGGTTGATATGTTGAATGTGCTTGTTTTATCAGCGAAATTGACAATGAATAATTATTACATATATTCACAAAATTGACCGTTAGCTTTTACTTTTTATGCTTTCATATATAAATCAGTTGATTTGTGTGTGTGTCCCATCTCTGTTCTCTTCTTCCTTTGTGCAATTTATTGAACACTTGGTGGGCGTCTGACTTATTTTTGCACCATTTTTTTCCCTTTCAATCTCTCTGGTTTTGCTTATGGGATCTCACTTTTCGATGTTCTGAACTTTTATTCATGTAAAGTTTAGAAATTTGTGTCTGGGTTTTGTGTGTATGAGATGAGTTGGTTTGGGTTTTGGGGTTGGTGAATTGGTGAGCTAGAGAAATGGTGTTGGGTTGAATAGTTGAATCACAAATTTGATTACTTGTATCTACAAGATTGACTGTTAGCTTTTAGAGAGAGAGAGACTTGCATTGCATTGGAACAATTCAATCTTTTCACGTTTTCTCCATGTAAGCATTCTTTAAAGCAGTGATATATTCATTTCTTCTATATCAAAATGTGTTGCAGGAACTGAGGACTCGAGTAATTAAAAGAGATATTAATCCAGAGTGGAATGAAGATTTGACAATGTCTATATCAGATCCAAATGTTCCAGTGAAGTTGGTATGTGTTCTATGTTCCCTTGACAAAATATGATTAAAATGTTTTAAATCCCCAACATTTAGGGAGGTAGTTTTGTGATAACAAGGATCATAATTTTTGTAGGTGGTTTTACTCTTCAATGCTCCAAAAATGGTTCTTGTAGACTTCATATTTGCCTAGTAATTTGCTTGAGTCTGATTTATCCATTTAGAGTATGAATTCTACAATGGATTCGTTCTCAATTCTGCTGAAGACTTAACAAGTTAGTTTGGCACGATGAATTTCATAATGTTTAAGTGGATGCAATTTGTTGATATTATGTCCCTGCTACCCCAAATATAGATTGTGATTTTCATTGTGCTATCATTCATTGACTTGATAGGATTGTGTATCTAATTTACGTCTTTAAAAGAGTTGTTGGCATGCTTACACAATGATGATTCGTTGGAGCTTTCCCAGAAAATTTCCATAAGAGCGTTTCTTATAGGATTGGCAATGGTTGTGTTTCTTGTGATTTGTGAAGTATGCTATGCCTTGAACTATAAAATATCACCCAGCAATTACACTCTTGCTTTACTCAAATTCATTGGTAATGGACTTCATGAAAATTGTCATGTTTATGTATGTTCCAAAAACATAATTTGGACCAAGAACAATGCAACTGCCAATTTTCTATCTGTTTGGATTACGAATTTTGGTTTGGGAATGTGAATGCAGAATGAGAATGTGTTTCCCATTGGCGGTGTTTGGATTAGAACCCGCTAATTCTCATTTCCATTCACTTGCTCGTGAACAATTTTTTTAGACTCGTATTAGTACGGTCATAGTATCGGTTCCTGTTTCATTTCAGGATGTTTACGACCATGATTTGTTCACGAAAGACGACCATATGGGAGATGCAGAGATCAGCATAAAACTATTCATCGAGGCATTAAGGATGGATAGGTCGGGCATCCCAAATGGCACCATCATTTCAAGGCAACAACCTTCCAGGCAAAACTGTCTGTCCGAGGAGAGCCTCATTTCCTGGACTGGTGGCAAGGTTGTCCAAAACATGTGCCTCAGACTGAAAAATGTCGAATGCGGCGAGTTGGTAATTCAGCTGCAGTGGATTGATCTTCCTGGTTGCAAGGGTTTGTAGAGTTTTTTTGAGTCAGTGTTGAGCTGCTTTTGATCAGCTTGTAGCATCATCCCACATTGTGTGAGCTTTTTTTGGGGTCTTGTTTTGTTCATAGACTTGTGTTGCAAATAGACTAAGGTTAGGATATTGAACCATGTTAGGTTTTGGAAATGTATACTTGCTCCTTTCAAATATATATATCTTTTGAATTTATTTTTTTCTTTTGAAAAAATTGAGCAGTTGAATTCTACTAAAAATGTTAACATTTTGGTAAAAGAAGCTCAAGGTTTTCTATTAATTCAATATTTGTGATGCTGATATCATAACAGGCTTTGAATTGGGTTTTGTTTGATGCGGCCCAATCAAGAAATAGCCATTTTATGGGTTTAATAAAGCCCATGATTGGAGTAAGCTATGAACAAGAGTTGACGATTTGAATCCAAACTTGTAATATCCGAGCTCCTGCTCGATTTTTTTGGGATTTGGGTCACATAAAATGGATCTAGCCAATTTTATAGTCGGATTTGGTTGAGTGAGTCTTGAAAAATTGTGATGACCATCAAGACAAACTATATATAATATTTCGTTTTTAAAGAGAATTGCATTTTTTTTTCACATTGTCATGATTTATTTATTAACTAAAACCATATATACAATACACTATATATAATATCACTGTTTCTAAAACGATTCGAGCAAGATTTTGTTTTTTTTTTAAAAAAAAAACTAAGTTCTTGACCATTTGACTCATAAAACTTTGGTGTAACTAAAAATTTGAACAGTAACATTATATTGGAATAGATTGTGCTATATATAACTTTTCATGTATTTTTTTAAAAGGTTGATTAATATTATATTAAAGTTATGAAATTTATGCAGTGGAGAGCATGATGTATAACATTGGCATTGCCATAATATCTCTAATGTCAAAAAGATTGGGATATCTTTTCCCAATTGAAAGCTCCATTACACTTAGCTCGAAAACACATGCTTGCACTCTTATTTATATTCTATTTTTTTTATAATTACTAGTACATGCATTACAATTTTTTATTTATTCCTCTTTATTTAATCTAATCATGCTTCACTCCACTCCAAAAAATTCAAAGAATTTTAATTACTAGTCAATTTTTTGTAATTTCGATGACAAATAAAAAATGAAATCAACCCATTCTCCAACAAAGCAAAATTAATATTATTAATTTTGTCGTATTTTCAATCAAAAACATTACCGATGCAATTGCAAGTAATTAATGAAAAAAGAGAAATGTTTTGCTTGCAATTTAATTTAATTAATTTAATTATATTTGATTACATGAGATGAGAATATTTGTGTTGATTTTATTGCAGCCTAGTGAATGAGCTTATTGTGCCTCTTTGTCTGCCTAATACATGCCAAAATTAATATAGCATGAACCTATGTTTTCAAATATTATTAATTAATTATTTTGTTGTGTATATATGTTGACAAATTGCATCATTAATTGATTTAAGTATTGAATTAATTGAATTGCATATGATTCATAATCATTTTCCATGTAAGGGAATGTTTTGTTGTTTCTTATATCTTTTTAAATAGGAATGTGTTGAGTTGAAAATTGATATCATTATTGTTTGAGAAAACAACATTACAATGATAGTGCACCAAATTTGGTATAATTCAAATAAAAATGAGTTGTTCATCTTTTTTCTATTAAAAGTGTTACCTCATGTTACTAGGAATAGAAATATACAAAACAAGAAACGCGAGGTCGTTCATTTAAATTTTAGTGAAACATATTTAAAATACTAGCAAGAAAATTGTCAAGAATTGAAATATTAAAAATACAATTTGAAAACACATATATGTTCTGTTTATAAAAGTTCAATTAAAATAGTTACTATCCTTAATTTTAATTTAATTAACTCTAATACTTTGTAATTTTGAAAAACTTTGGAAAAAATATATCTGCACACACAAAATATATACATACATATATATATATATTTTTTTTCTCATTAGACAGAAGAACATGGAGGAAAGTTTGTACTGAACAAAATACTTGTAAAAGGGAATTTTTTGCATTACCACCAATCAATTGATAAATCAATGCCCCCAAGTTGTTGCTATTTTCACAGGCAACACAAGTATCAAAGCTAAAAAGATGAAACACACCATTCCAATAAATAAAAAATTAACATACAAGAGGAAGATGAGGAAAAAATTAAAGGATAAGATTGTCATTCAATATTTACACCATAAAAGCATAGACAAAGCCATATGTATAGCTTGGGAGAGGCTCATGCTTCCTTCATTTTTCTTCTACTTTAATGAATCTCACACTATGAAACCATAGTTCATAGTACAAATAGTACACATGTTTCTCTTAGTATTTATGATTTTTCACACACTCAATTCAAGTGTTTAATGTGTGATATTGAACAATAATATATATAAGAACAATAAAAAAATGGGAAAATGGGAAAATGTTTCGATCACGTGCAAGTTGTTGTAGAGAGAGAAGTATTAGTGCAAAGAAATAAAGGTCGCATGTTGTATTTGTGATGTGCTGAAATTGTTCGCTCACTTGAGGTGGCTAAATTCATTGCTTTGCTTCAACATACGTATTCTTAAACCATTTCAAAGTTGTTTAGAGGGTGTTTTTGTTGTTGTTTTTTTCTAGGCATTGTTTGGGCAGTTTCTTAATTTTGTTCTATTTATCATAATTTTCTATTAGTATTAGGATTAGCGTAATGTGTTATCGTTCGATCATTTTATTAATATATTTGATACATGTAAATTACAAGTATATTATTTAATAAATACATGTACACAAGCGCACCAATCAATATTTGTAAATTCATTATTATCTAGTTACACAATGTTTTTGCACTAATAAATGTACGTAAGTCCACAAATAATTGAATGCAAATTAAGGTCTTATTTTTCGCATCGATAAATATATGCAAACCCGCCATGATTGTCTATAAGAAAGACATATGTAAAACGCATACACAAAGTGCCTATGCGCTAATTCTCTTCCTACAAGAAAAGTAAATACTCATGTTTAATTTGGTTATATACGAAAAAGAGCGTCTTCGACCAACTTTCTACGCACATTAAAACTATTTCTTCACCAAGCATATCCAAAGATCACACCCGGCCCTCGCATCAGCCTTCTGCATAAAAAAAAACTCGTTAAATATTGGTTCCGAGATATGAATCCAAACGATCAAATAGTTAACAAATCACCTTACCAAGACATGTTGGGCCAATTGGTTGATGCGCTTTGGATTTTCTTTGAAGTCTCAGGTTCGAGCCTCATTGCTGACGGTATGGGGTGAAATTTATGGGTTTAAAAGGAAAATTAACAACTAATTCGGATGATGCCCCCACTTGAGGTGAGAAACACTGGTCTTTATAGATCTGCTGTCCCGTCACTTATTAAAAAAAACAAACAAATCACCTTAACCACAAGACTTTTTTTTTTAGTATTTGGACACCTTTCTATTATTATAAAGAAATGGGAATTACTTTTACATGATGATATATGTTGCCAAAAGTGACTAAAAAATAAGATAAGTGTGCACTAATTTAATTAGTAAGTTGTTGTTTATGGCGTTTTAGAGAGCGACCAACCACGAAAGTGACCCAACATTGAGTTGGAAGGTTATTTGGAAGAGCCGTTGGTGCTGCGATATCGCATGCGAGTGGTCAAAACATACATTGGTTTTTGTATACACAATTCTATTCTTTGCAAGTGCAATGTAAGATATTGCATGTTTTACCACCCAACGGACAATTTTGGGTCCACTTGATTGGTCTCAACCTTCTCATTGTGTCTCTTGTCCTCTTCTCTACTATTACAAAATTTAGTGCCCCATTTTCACCCATCCCACTCTTCTTCTTATTATTTGAATGTTACTATTTTCTTTTATCAGCAACGGGACATCATATTCGAAGTAACAATGTTTCTCATTTCTCAAAAGGAGCGTCACCCTAAACCTTACACCACAAATCACATCTGTTATCGTCGGCAAGGAGGCTCGAACTTGAGAGCTCAGATTGAATCCAAAGTGTTTTAACCACTTGATCCAACATGTCTTGGTTTCAATGTTAGTATTACAATTCATATATTGTATATAAATATATATTTGGGGTCCTATTTTCTTCGTAGCTATCATGTTGTGGTCATCGATAACTCGGGGTCTAATTTTGATAAGTGTCACATGACTTAAAACTTTTAGTTTTTTTTTCTTCTTCCATACTAACGCTTACCATGATGCTAGAAGGAGAGAACACGTGAAAGTGAGGTTTTTGTGGGGCTTGGCACGAGATGGTTTACTTGACATTCTCTTTTGCGTACTTAATTTTTCATACTTAACATCCCTAATACCAAATAAGCTCCAAGATTCTTGGCGCATCCCTTATATGTTGCATTAGAGACACTCTAAGCTCAAACGCATGACAGACTCCAAACGAGAAAAGATGCATTGGCTCAAATTGATCAGACTATCCCTCTAGAATCATCCAAACATGCTTTCAAATTAAGGAGACACCACATGTTCTCCCTACATATACCCTACCAATCAACTCTATTGAATGACTCATTAGGCCTCATTCACTTTTCATTAGGCAATTCTCTACCGCTGATAAAACATAAACAAATATGAAACTTATATCTCACATTGAGTTACATCTAATTTGAGAGTTAGAGGAGTTTTGCCGGAGTTACTCCCATTTTAGTTCACATTCTCTATTCTTTGAGCATATTTGTACTTCTCTGTCGGCAGGTGATTCTTGAACGATCAATAAGAATCAATATAAGTATTGAAATGTTACTCGTACAGTCTGTTTCAAACGCTAAAATCAGGTATCAGAGTCTTTATACTTGGTTCAACGACGAATTCAATCTTGACATCAACAAATTCCATTATTGATTTTGATTTTTTTATCCGACAAAAACAAGAAAATAAAGCCATGCTACTTCTAAAATCCAAGAAGAAATTGAAGAAAGGGGAAAAAGGAAGAGAGGCTTTGCATCTTTGTCAAGTGCTTAAAAAGCTCACCAAGCCAAGCAAGTACTTGGAGACACACCCACCTCCCACCAAATTGCTTTTTCTACACTTTGTGCAGACATTGCTCCATAGAAGAAAGAGCTCTACTCACCCAACCCAATCTTCCCCTATTTCCCCTCCTAATCCTAACACATTTCAAAACAAAAAGCATGAAAACAAAACCATAACTTACAATTTAAAATACTAGAATAATTAACCCTAGCCTACCCTTTCTCTCTCTTTGCTTTGGGGATTGCAAGTGCAAGCTTGCTCCCAATTCTCAAAGCTCTTTATTGTTTTTTAAACTAGAATAGTATTGTTACATATCATTCACACTGGTGGTAGTAATTAATCTTGATTGTAAAACACATTAAAAAAAAAGGGTTGGAATAAGTTCAAATGACATAAATCAAATAATTTTCATTTTTACGTGAAGTTCAGGTGAATATAGTTAAATATAACAATAAATGTGAAAATATAATACACGAGCAAAAATGTATTTGACAACTATAGAAATGTTACAACGAAAGCTAATTACAACAATAAACGTATAAAACTAAGTTGCGGACAACCACAATAATGTTATAAACGCAGCTAAATACAACAATAAACATGCAAAAATAACATGAAAAATGTTTGTTGACAACAACGAAAATACAAAAATAGTATACGAGTGAGAATGACATTGCCAATACAAAGACGTTACGAATGCCAACCATCCGCTCAAGCTCACCTCGCTAAATACACGTCCAACTTCATCGAATTCATTACTATCAAACTCGAACAGAGTAAAAAGCATCGAGCCGAGCTAAGCTGAGCCAGACATGGCATTTTCACACTCTATATAGTGAAAAAAGAGAAAAGAGAAAAAAAAAAAAAAATCTTGTACTGTTTCTCTGCAAAAATCTGCATATTACCCACAACCCCAAAACCCAAACACATGCTCTGATCCCATTTCTTCTTCAACCTCCTCTTTTCATCATCACCACCACCTTCAACTTCTCAACTCTGCTCCTCACATTCCACACCACACAGTCTCTTCTTCAATATTTTCTTCATCAACTTCTTGATTTTCCGGTTCATTTCTCGGTTCCGTTTCTTGATTTCTTGATTTCTCGATTTTGTTTTCACGATGATAACGCTGCTCGATTTCTACCACGTGATGACCGCCATGGTCCCGCTCTACGTGGCGATGATCCTGGCCTACGGCTCCGTCAAGTGGTGGAAGATTTTCACGCCGGACCAGTGCTCCGGCATCAACCGCTTCGTCGCCGTTTTTGCTGTTCCTCTTCTGTCTTTTCATTTCATTTCCTCCAACGATCCCTACGCGATGAACTTCCGG